>JARHVA010006839.1:307500-382500 GCA_037957365.1 Torreya grandis | reverse complement strand
CTGCAGTCTCTCAATGTGAAGCACCAAGATCTTCCACTGGTAAAAATTCTACATTGAAGTAGCATCGTCAGCTCGAACCTATAGAAAAAATCTTAGAGCTTCTTCCAAATTAATGATCAGTAATCCATCCCATCACAAATCGCTAACACTAATTGAGTCGTTAGGCCTCCTGGGGAAGTTTGTAGCAATAAGTTGATGAAGCATTGTTTCCATCTAACCACCCGGCACCATGTTATTGGCCCAATGACCCAAATGAGGTATCTCTCTGCAATAGTTCCTTCATCTACAAGAACAATCCCTCCCCGTTTTTCACCCAACTCCATTATGGCACACTTTGATCGATGCCTTTGTTAGCAAGCCAATCTGCAATAGCATTGGCTTCCCTATAATAATGCAAAATCTAGAAGGAGTTAAACGAATTGAGGATCAATCTAACCTCGGTGATGACATACTCAAATTTTCATGAAAAAGAAAGATGTTTCTATAGAGCATTGATGATTACCAAAGAATCTCCTTTGATCTATATATCCTTGACCCCTTTCTCAATCGCTAGCTACAAACCATGAAAAAGGGCCCAAGACTTAGCTGTGTTATTTATTCTTTAGGGGATTTTCTTTGCTATTGCCACCATAAGAATTCCATCATTGGACCTTGGAACACACCCTAGACTAGAAATACCAATATTACCTTTAGAAGTTCCATCAAAATCTTATTTTATCATCAAATCAGATCGCAGTTGCCATTTCACCTTGGACCTGTCCACTTTGATCGAATGTATTTTTATTGGGAATGAGAATTCAAAGTACCTAATAAGTATTATTTGGTAATGTTTGTTTATTTATGGAAATATTTTTTAAAATATAAATAATAAAATATAATGAAAAAGTAGAAATTTTAGTATAAAATAAAAAGAATAATAATAAAATATATAATTCTTTTTTAATTTTAGAAAATAACCTTTGTAAAATTAATTAATATATAAATGGATAGATAGAGCATGTAAATGTATTTTTTATTATTAAAAAAGAAATTGAAACTCAAAAATATAATTAAATTTCTTTTTTTTATTTTTTATTTTATTTTCTTTCTTCTCTCTTTAAATCTTAAAAATTAAAATATATTATATTATCCCTTAATGAAGGGCTTGATATGCCTAATTTGGTGGAGAAAATTTTCAATCTTTGTTAAAGACCCTTTGGTTGTGAAAAAATATAGTTAAATATTTATGGGTCCTCCCAAGAAAACCCAGGGTTGATTAGCTTCAGTGATGTGTTCAGGAATGAAGAGGATTAGCCTCTCCTCTTTTTTATCAAGATATAAAATTGGATACAAATAAGGTTGTAAAAGCTCAAGTGCTTCTTAAAGGAAATCAAACTACCATTTATCAAGGTTGGGTAAACCTGATTATGGAAGGTGATTCAAATAACTTAATCAATATATTGAACTTTGGGAATGTCAAAGCTTGGAAAATTCAAATCTTGAATGAAGTCAATTTTTTAAAAGATTTAATATATATATATATATATATATATATATATATATAATTAATGTTTCTTCATTCAAAATGTAAAGGAAAATTTGATGCAGATTGGGCCACCAATGAAGGGGTTAATCACTTGACCACTCAAAGGGTTTGTTTCTACCTTTGGGGTCCCCCTTTTCCTAATGTTTCAGAAAGAATTATGTCCTAAGATGCAATGTGTGAAAGGCTTAAGAATTAATCCCCATGCCTTTGAAGTATCAATTCTGTGGATTTAATTTCGTTGAATGCTTCCAGATGAGTAATATCTTCATTCATCCCAGTGCCTGGATCAATTATGGTGTCGCATATTTTATTTCATGACATTTGTGTAAGCTTTGATTCCCTGGCATGCCGAATTTTCTCTTTGGTCCCCGGTTTATATTCAAATTTTTTGCATGTTGGAGGCATGGACAAAGGCAAGTGTGTTAATAAGGAGATCATCTTTCATTCGAAAACTAGTGCAGGGCATACGGCAACATTCTCAGATAGGGTGATAGGGGATTCAACATATCCTTAGTTTAAATTGGAAACTCATTGATGCGCGTGTGGTTGAGAAACATGTAAAAGTTATGAGGACCTTCATGTTCAATTTAAGATAATCTTTGGGTTGGAGGAAGGTCTTTAATGCACCTCAAGCTATTAATGTTGCGAATAGTTATCTAATGTTCCAGGTTCGTTTGTCCTTCATAAGGAGCACTTCTACATCAAAACCTTCATCCGTTCGAGTGGCGTTGAGTTGTCTAATCACAATCATATCATCCTGGATGACATTCTCCCTATTCCAAGCAAAATAAAAAGAAATCTTAATGATCAGCTTGGCACGAAGCTGCATTAGGATTTGTCTTTCTTTTCTTTCAACGTCTTGTGATGTTGAAGAAGAGGACATACAGGAGGATCAAGTTGGGACTTCAGCGATGGAAAATGAAGGTCATCGATCCAGAATTAGCAATAGATTCTATGTTTACTCTTTTTTGTATACCCTAGTGTCTCTGTTCCGCTGGGCCTATGTAGTTCACCCTGTTCTCAGGGTACTGGTTCCCCTTTTGGATTTTTACAGTCAATTTTTTATATTTTTAATAAAAGAAAGGATATTACTTTTTTATTTTCATGTTGTTGGATTAATTTATGTGATTGTTCATTTGTTAAGAGTAATTAATTTCCATTTAAAGCTTGCTAAACTAATTTGGCACTTTATCCCCGTCAAAAGATTAGCATCTTACTAAATCTTTTGATGGATCTGAATTAGCTTCTCGTTTCCTGACCTGTTGGGGTTGTCTCCCAGAAGAGTTCTTTAGCTAATTCTTTTCCTCTGAGAACTACTTTTAATTACCTTAGCGAATATATATGATTAAGATTAACTAGAATAATATTTTTTTGAATTTTTTATTGAAAGCAAATTAAAATATTTATTTATAAAATAAATATAATCTATGTAATGTTAAAAGGGTAAATAGAAGAATATCTCACATTGAATATTAAAATAATAATAAAATTAAAACATATATTAAATTAGAGAATGCTAATGTTTTTTTTTTAAAGCCAAAAGTCATATGTCTACGTGCTTGTTTCAACCCAAGTTCATGTTCTGTTGAAAATTTGTTTGATTTACACAAAAATATTAGAATAGTTTTTTTGAGTCTTCAAAGACTTCGTATGGGTCTCCAAACATATCGGAATTGGCCCTAACTAGATAATCTAGATTTGTGTGCATGATTCTTTTCCCAACCTTTATTTTTTAGTGAAAGAGAACTTAATCAAGTTAACGATTCACAAGTTATGGCCTTCAAAAAATAGGTCTCTACATCATTCTGCTCTGGTTGAAAACAACTCAACTTATATAAACTGTATTAATTATATTCCAACCATTTATTCTTATCAATAATTTTTATTTTTTATTCTAAAATACAATTATTTTTCACATGTTGTAGTCCTTCTTACTATACCAAATACCTATTATAACGTCACTGTCATGTATATTATTTTCTTATACATAACCTACATATCCTTTATTTCTTCTTCTTTAGTATATGCTTATTTAAATCCATTACTTCATATTCTTATCATTCACCATAATACATGAAAATCATATAAATTTAAAAAATTAAATATATTGAAGAGATATCAAAATTATATGTTATACTTACCTCATAAGAATTGTCATTGATTTTATTCATAACTATGCATAGAAGGATTTTATTATACTTTAACATGTTGTATGTTCCTTTCAGAGATATATATTTTTTCAAATAAACCATAGTCAAATATCCTTATTAAATTACCTTTGAAATTCTCGTTACATCTATTACTGATTTATAATTTTTATTATTTTCCTATAGAGTTCTTCTTATTTATTATTGAAACTGTTGTATGTGCTCTACATATATTATTTTATCATCACTAAATCATTCTATAATTAGTAACAACGCCAAATATAAAACACCCATATAAATTATTCCATAAAAAAAAATGAAATGGTGATTTTCCTATTGATATGTTCATGGAAGTATTCAATTCAAACTCAACTTATGGTAAAGCCAAGTCCATTACTTGGACTTCTCTTCAAATATGCATCTCAAAAAAAAAATCAACCAACTATTTTTTAGTTCAATATTTCCATTCATTTTTGGGTGGTGCACACCAATAAATTTTAGTTTATTTTCTTAGTTTTTTCTCATATGATTTTCTAAAAATTAATTATAATTTTTTTTTCCTATTTGATGTAATATTTTTTGAAAAACCATGTAATCTCATAAGCTTATAAAATAGTTATGTTACTCTAGTGGAATCAATAGTTTTCTTATGTGCAATAAAATGAACATCATATTCAATATATTACCTATAAAAATTTAAAAATGAACCATTAATGTGTCTCTATGTGTTTGGAAACTCTAACATAAAGACGGTACTCAAATCTATCCACGCTCTTCTTAGAACTAGAAATAAAATCTATTGGTTTATATTTTTGGATGGCTTTTAGCCTCCTAAAAAATCTTGAATCTTGAAACATACCTTACTACATCTCTCTTCATCCTAAAAAATAATAATTCTCCTCCCCAAAAATCATTTTCTTGTTCTTACCAATGTGTCCACACAAACTACTACTATGTAATTCTTTTTTAATATTGTCTCTTAGAGATTCAATTGATATACATAATTTTTTCCTTTGAAGAGATAACTATTTTGTATAATCTACTCATCATAAATAATACCTATTTCATATGTGATTATATTATTTTCTTTCTCAAACAATTTATCAAAATTTATATTTTTATCATATAATACCTTCAAAACATCAAATCCAATTAATTCCCTCACCGTAGTAGTTAACACCATCTTATTACTCAAAGGATCAAGTCCTTTATTCTATTTTCAAAATATGTCTAGTGGCCAAGATAGTGTAGATTCTCAACTAAAATATATTTTGAGACCTTATTCTAGGTTATTCCAATTCAGCTAGATGAGATATGCAGTGGTTGTAGTCAGTCTTTTCTTAGCACGCTGTTAACTCCAATTTGTGAGTTGGTACTAGGAGGTTAGAAATAGGTTTCGATTGTCTATGTTGGATATAGAGTCTTAGATTCAAGAGTATTCATTTGATAAGCATTTATTATCATTATTGGAATTTGGAATAATAATATGGGAGGTTGTAAGATGAATATTAATGAGTTTTATTAATGCTTTCTTAATAACTGTGTACAAGAATTAGATAGGGTAGCAAGCCTAAAGGTTGTAGTTTGTATCTAGAGGATTTGAATGTATTATATAATGAATCATACACCTAGAGGGGATTGAAAAACACTTAACACAATTTATTTATGATCTTGAAACCCTCAAATGAATCCTGTATCTCAAGTTTTGTGTAAACAAGGCCATAACTAGGGTTTTCTTGATTTAACAAATAGTATGGTGAAAAATCCTAAAAAATTGAAATCCTAGTGATCTAAGTGATTATTTATACTTTTAAAAGTTTAAAATCCAAACTCCATTGGTAAGAGTGTTTTCTAACCCATGATCGCTTTTAGGCCCTATTTACATAGGCAAATTGAGACAAAGGAGGTTATATGGCATTTTATGGTTTCAAAATGAGGTGTTTGTGGTTTATATAGTGGTAAAATGTCATTTTAAATTCCCCATAATAATATAGGGTCTATATCATCCCCATATTCATTATACATCCCAAATAGGGTATTTGTGAGGCATAATTAGGATTGTTATAGTCAGTAGTAATACTATTCAATATAAAAGAACCATACCTAAAATTTAGATATGTTGTGTAGATAATTAATTAACATTAGGATCAACTTAGAGGATTGTTTTATTTGTCATTTAAAGAAATATATGATAAAAATTTAAGGTTTTCAAAGGCTATAAGACCCCTAGACCTGCCTACAAGGGAATCATGGTTTCCAAGCAACTTTTCATCTAAATACAGATCAAGATAGGTTATATTAGGTTTATTTAGTTATTTGAGATGTTAGTATATGTGTCATTCTATTATATCCTTGGTGTTTCAATCTTGCTTAAATCTTCTAGGTGATATATGCCAAGTGTGTCTCTCAATAATGTAAGGTTCCTTAAAAAAAAAAACTTGTGACACCTTAGTGATGGCATCACTATGATTTATTCCTATTTTATATATTGTGAGTGTTTAAAAATGAAAGCGAAAGTGCATGGAGACCTATGTTGAGTTTCAAGACATTCTTTTTCATAGTCAAGTATACTAGATGAGAGTTATCATAAAGAGTATTGTTAGTAATTCATAAAGAGTATTGTGTTGATTTTAAGATCTTTTAGAGAGAGAGTTTATATGTTGGGTTACACCATTTTTAGTATCAGAGCTAATTATCCAAGATCGATAAGCTAAGATAACCAAGCACAAAGAAGGAAGATGATGTGATTGGTGAAAATAATATCTTCAAGGTATAGAAGAATTTGTCAATGCATGTAAATATTTTGAGAATAATAAAAGAGGAAGTTTTAAGGAAGTGTAATTAGATTCAAGAACACCAGGAGTTCTAGCTAAGAAGAAGGAGACCATGGCAATAAAGTTGGCCTAGATGCCAATAAATCTTGTGAAAGTGAATAATCGATTAGGAGAAGAAGGACATTAGCAGAGCATCCTAAGGTATCTAAGGAGAAGCTTGGATAAATGAGTCAATAGATCAAGCAAGGAGAAAGAAGCTTGGGTGAGACAAGATAAAGGAGAAACTATAGATCCAAGGTGGAACAAACTTGGAAGAGTGAAATATAAAGGATAGAAGGAAAAATTGTACCATGGACACAAGTGTTGGCTTTAATGCAAGTAATGTGAGAGATGAGAGTGGCAGAGATAAAGAAGAAAAAGGAAAGAGAAAGAGGAAAAGAGATTATTGATATTACAAGGTAGATTAGACTCCTTCAAGAGAAGATAACAACAATAAGAGAAGAGTATGAGGATGGTGAAGAAGATCTAGTTGATGGTGAAGAAGTTTATTACAGACAAGAAATGATAGAACTACAGGAAGAAATGAATTACATAAGTGAAACCTATGAAGGGTTTTAGAAAGAGGTGATAGAGGATGATTGAAAAGACTTCATCGATGGTGATTATGAGTGGTCTAGTGGATATGCATAAGAATGGAGTGAAAAATAGAAGGAAATGATAACTAATATTAGTATGGATCTAGATCATGTTATATTGATGATGAAACAAGAAGAGATGGTGAGTACACAAGAATAACTATGCCTCTTAGATGCAAGAAATGAAGACATTTGGAGTGAGGAAAAGACATAGGGTATACATACACTTGGAAAACCTGACATGATATTTGGAAGAAGACTTAGGGACCATCTACATGTAAGAATAACACTTTTGGGGCAAATCCGAGGAGGAGTAAAATATAATGAACCATTGTATGATGAATATTCCTTTGATAATGAGGATATGAAGGATGAAAACAAAGTTTGTGAGATAAATATTCAAGAAGATAAAGTGCCTATCTTTGTTGTGCTTCAATATGAAGAAGATGGCTCCATATTGAAGGCAAAAATAAGAATGGTGGATGCATTTTTTAATTATCCTAGTGACAACATGGGAAATCATAGCAAGGAAGCCTTCAAAGAACATCATGCAACAAGGAGAGGTACATGTTTTTATTTTGGCAATGACTCAGTGATTGAAATCAATAAATAATATATAGAAGAAAGTAATGTATATGAATAATACATTTGAGAACATGTAGATGATAGAGAAGTAAATTAACATGAAGGTCAAGATCAGTCTGTTGCTATACAATGAAAATTACATAAGATAGTTATGGAAGATGAGAGTGAAGGTAAAGGATTTACTCATGTTGAGAGCTTAGAGGAGAATGGAAGAGATATGCACATGAATATACATGAAAAAGAGGTGAAAATTAGTTTTGGTAAGTCATATCAGTCTATGGGAACATTAGAAGAGAGTGAAATAATACAACTAGAGGCACAAGGAGGATTTTATACTTAATGAGGAAAATGTTTCCCATATGTCATTGGAGTAGAAAGATAAATAGGGGCAATTGAGTGAAGGAGTAGTAGAACTACTAAGCTATCCATGGGAAAAGCAAAGAAAAGAGGAAAAGCCATTGTGGCATGAGAAAGAGGATAAGATGCAACAAAATGGTATAAATTTTCAAGTATTATGGTTCATTTTCTCTATGGTTAATCATTTTTTCTAATGGTTTCATGAGGAGGCATTGAGCAATAGGTTGAGAACCATGAATGAGGTTTCAAAACCAAGAATAAATGACTGTTTTGGTAGAGATACTGCTTAAGAAGAGTCTAATTGGACTCACAAGGAGGTAATGGAGTAGTGGAGCTTTGTTTCAAGTCCTTAAACAGAATAAGGTATAAGAAGAGAAAGATACATAAGAAGAAAAGAAGAAAAGAATAAAAGAATAAAAGAAGAAAAAGAAGAAAAGAAGAAAAGAAGAAAAAATGAGAAAGTTGTAGATAATGACAAGAAGAATGAGTTACAAGAAAAAGCAAATGAAATAAAGTAACTATAGGTGATGAAGCAACAAATACTATTTCATATTAAAAAGATAACTAGACACAATAAAATAAAGGCAGGAAATAGAATGCCCATTAGGATAATTGAAGGAACTTTAGGTGTTAAAGGAAGAAGTCTATACTCATTTGAACTAAAGCATGTAAGTAAGGAGTATAAACAAGTGGGTGACACAAGTATGTGGATTAAAAATAAGAAATTTCTAGAAATCAAGTAGATGAAGCAACAGAAGAATTCCAAAAAAAGGAGATGAAGTGGCTTGAGAAATCTAATAGATTTTCTAATAAAACTATATCATGTGCAGGTATGTTGATAAGTGGGATGGAGAACAAGTTTTTAGTCTCATTGATTGGATAAGAAAATAGGAATGCTAAAGAGGAACATCATGTAGAAGAGGTGAATGATACTTTGATAAAAGGAGGAATCGAAGAGAATAAAAAAGGTAAGACATCAAGTGTTCTTATGGATCAAGTAAGTAAATAATAAGGTGGTTCAAATCCAAAGGTGTGGTTGGTATTTCAACTAAGTGGTTTCCATAATATGCATGATGAAGACTACCTATTTTAGAAACAATTTTTTGAAAATATTTATAATGCTATGCATTCATTCAAAATAGAACAAATAAAGTCTCATGATATTCAAGAACTTGAGAGGCAACCATTGGAGGCAATGTAGATGTCATAAGTCCATGAAAAAGAAGGGGAAATAGATAAGATTATCACTAACATTCATATTCTATTTTAAAATTATGATGTTATAGGAGAAAAAGGTAACAAGAAGCAAGATGATGTAAAGAAAGAAGTAGAGGTAATAGATGAAAAGGTCAAGAACCATCATGTTGCAACCGAAAAGTCTAATGTTGTAGGAAAAGAATTTTGTATTGTGCAAAAATGGATGGATTACTTCCAAAGGAGGTTTAATAAATGGCTTAAGAGAAATAAAAATCTTGTATATGCATGTACATAAGTTTTAGGCATAAGGACAGAGGTAAACCCAGATGGAAAAGGGGACAATGAAGTTGAAGAGCAATAAAGAAAATAAACACGTAAATAAGAAACTTGTAATTAAGTTTAAAATAATATTAAAATAGGAATTTAATTTTCAATCCATGAAGAAAAGCATGTTTGAAGACAACGAAAAGAGTGAAAATCTTCAAAATAATAAGTTCATGGTAACACAAAAACCCAAGAAGGACCACAGTCTAGAAGTTCATGATGATAATTTTTAGGATTACCAAGAAAATCTATTTGAATTTTCACACTACAAGTGTGAAGAATTCATGCAAAATAAAGAAAAGGAAGATTGTTTGGAGAGAATGGTGAAGTTGTTGATAATGAGTCACAGTCATATTGAAAAACAAATTATAAGGTTTGAGTTTGAAGTAGAAGATGAAGAAAATGAAATATTAGATTAAATAATAAAGAAGAAGACAAAAAATAAAGGACACCTCCAGTGTTTAACTAAATGGAGGGATGAACTAGCTATATATTCATCATGGTTAATAGCAAAAGACATACTAAAACTGAGCATAACTATAGGAGGGTTGATGAATAGTGACAACATGCAGAAAATACTTCTCTTTTCTAATTGGAACAATGATGTAGGAGCATCCTAATGAGTATAAATATGGTTTTCATATTCCTAGTTGGGTCCTAGCTGGTCTAGGTATACTCAATATTTTTCCCTCTGAAACTGTATTATTCAAATTTTCCAATTTGAAACTATGAATCACAAGCATGTAATAATGCCTAAATATGTCTAGTGGCCAAGATAGTGTAGATTCTCAGCTAAAATACGTTAAGAGAAATTAATCTAGGTGATTTTAGGTCAGCTAGATGAGATATGGAGTGGTTGCAGTCAATATTCTATTAGAACGCTGTTAACTCTATTTTGGGAGTTGGTTGTATGAGGCTAGAAATAGGATTTGATTGTCTAAGTTTGATATAGAGTCTTAGATGTAGGATTATTAATTGGATAAGGATATATTATCATCATTGTAATATCTCTTATATGTAGTATTATTCATTAGATAAGGATGTATTATCATCATTGGAAAGTGGAATAATGAGATGGAAGGTTGTAAGATGAATTTTAATGTGTTTTGTTGATGCTTTCTTAATGATTGTGTTCAGGAATTAGATAGGACAACAACCCTAAAGGTTTTATTTTATATCTATAGGATTTGAATCTATTATATGATGACTCATACACCTATAGGGTATTGAAAAAATCTCAACACAATTTGTTGGTATTTGAACCAGTTTTGTGACTTTTTCATTTGCTATTAGTTCATAAAATGAATATGTCATATTTTTGTAAAAACATGTCATATGTCATTTGCTATTACTTTTTCATTATCATTTCTTATAAATTATAAAAACATTCTCAAATGCCTTAAATGCTCATCTTTCCTCTTACTGAATATAAAATATCATAAAAATAAACCACTATAAACTTACCAATGTAATTTCATAGCATTGTGTTCATCACTAGTATTTATGTGTTTGGTACATTAAATAATTTAAATCATATCACCACAAAATCATATAACCCATCCATACTATTGAATGTTATTTTCCTTATATCTCCTTCACAATTTTGAATATGATAATAACCTCTCCTTAGATCAATCTTAATATAACATTTTTCTCTTGTAATCACATTCATCATATCATCTAAATAAAGTATATAAAATATTTTTTTGAGAATAATTTTTATTTATTTGTCTATTATCCCTACACATCCTCCATGTCTCATCTTTATTTATAGGTAGCAATGCTAGTGTTGCACATATACTCATGATCTCATTTACTACACCCTTTCTAACGAATTCAATAGCTTATTTATTGAATTATGCATGTTTTGTTGGACTCATCCTATAAGTCAATTTAATAGGTAGATTTGATGCTATAATAAAATAAATGTGATTTTTAATGACTCTCTTGGGTAAATCATCTAGTAATTAAATAGGTATGACACATACATGTGCTTTCAACACTTTTGCTATTTTTACTTTTATTTGAACTACTTTTATGTATTATTTATACTAATGCATAAAATCAACTTGTCATATTTTTTTATTTGATAAATGATTTCATGGACAACATTCTGTATACCTATACTTATTGTCTAAGAGGTAGTGAAACTAACTTTGTACAACCTTTCAAAAAAGTATATGTATTCTTTCCTACATCATTAATTGTCTTTCTTTCATATTGACATGGCCTTCCCAATAACAGCTGGCATGCATCCCTTAATATAACATCACACCATATTCCATTCATATAAGATTTTCATATATAAAATGTGATTAGCCACCTTTAACCTATTGTAACTTCATTCCATTTCTTAAACAATGAAATATGATAATGGTAAGGACTCTTGGCAAATTGAAGTCGTAATTTCTCTACGACTAATTTACAAACCATATTTTCACAACTTACACCATATATAATTACTTGGAATATCCTACTCCTTAATTACACCATGTTTAATTTTTTTTTATACATCCATGAATCATAAACATCTCTAATTTGCTCCATTTCTTTCTTTGGAGCTATCATTTTTCCCATAACCATGATATTTTCTCATATGCTTATTGATAAATTTTTAATATTTTATTATTTAGTCTCATCCCCAACCGAACTCACTCTTGACCTATACTCTTTCCTCCTTTAATATTCATGATGGTGCAAAAAATCAAATACTCTTTATCCTTCAAAATAATTGTTATAAACATAAGGTCTATGTGGACCATTCCATCATCTACCACTACCATAACCTCTACCTATCTAAAATAATATTCCTCTTTGCTTATTTTTAAACCTCATCTATTATCGGCTTATTTTTATGTTCCACATGATGATCATATTCATGTGGAATTAAACCCACATCGCTCCCTTTTTGGAAGTTATTTTCCTCTTTTTGGCCCACCAGATCTACCAAAAGATTGTATATTTTGATTTTATTTTGACTTCAAAGATAATTAATAAATATCATTCATGAAGAATATTATATGAATGATCAATTAATATTTAATTGAAAACTTTAAACTAGTTACATAACTTGTTTCCATTTATTCTTCTATTTCATCATGATCCACTCAAATGGAAAACATACAACACATTTGTAATTCATGTATACTGTGATCACTTTGCCTTAAATTATAAAATTTTATGTAGAGTGTTTATGCATAATATATACAAATATATTTATCCCTTATATTCTTCTCTATTATTGTAAAAGTATAGATATTCTCTTTACTTTTTATTTATATCTCCTTTTATAGGTGATCTCACCAAATAGTTTCATGGATATTTAATTTCATGAATGTAAGCATTAAATTTTTTATCTTCTCTCTTGTTTTATCATTTGGAAAACTCTTCCATTTAATTTAAATGTTATTTCAACTCCTAGTTTTTTAAACTACTTCCACACTTTGAAACCTCAACCTCGATTCCTTTGTTCCTTTCCTTTAAATTCTGAACACTCCTTTCTTTCATTGATCGTGTTCATTATTATTATTCCACATGTTTTGAACATAATTTTTATGATTTTTTATTCGTCTTTTTCCTCTCCCTATTTTATTTATCATTGATTTGTGACATTTGGGACAATTATGATGATTTTTTCCATTTGCCTCTGTAGTTATTGCATAGTCTTGTTCATCTATGTAATTTTTCTTCATCAGCTTAGAATATTTACACATGTTATTCATTTAAATAATAAAAAATATATATAACACCAAAACCTCAATACAAATTCATAAATACAATACATACAGGAGTTGAACCTGCTCTGATACTAGATAATGAACCCACAAACTAGGAAAGTAAAAATATGAATAGGCATAATACTCAGAATTTCATGAAACCCTACTCATGATGGATTCACCTTAAATCATTTAAAAAATTAAACAATTATCTTTAAATAATTCTCAACTCAAAATTATAATTGAAATGCAAAATAAAAAAAAATAAAAAAATAAAAAAAAAACTACCTAGAGTTAATTGTACCTGTTATGACCAACAAATTGATTTTTATCACAAATTTGGAATGGAATATTAGGTGGGCCTAAAATTTAAAGAATATATTATTAATAATAAATTACTAATGTTTTGGGAGCTTCAAACAACATGACATTTGGTTATAATTTGATCTAATTTGCATTATTTCTAACATGACTAAAAAAAGAGAATGCAATTTTGAACCCTTAGATGATTTATCCATAACTCTCTAAACATACAAAAATTATCCATAACTAGATAATTAGGTTATGGATACATTATTTATTTCATTTTTTGGTAAGTAAAATATCAATCAAGTTGATGAGTTAAATTTTTTGGATTCTTGAAGCTTTGTCATTGCAATGTTCTCCTCTAGTTAAAAACGTCATAGGTCATATGATTTGCACTACTTATATTCATACCATATATTATTTACAATAATTTTTAGCTCTCATTTTTAAATATAATTGTTTTCCTACCTTTTTTGGTTCTTTATAATATACTAAATACATGTTACAACTTACTTATATTGTTATCACTTTCTTCTTATCTAGAACATGCATTATTTTTTATTTTCTATTTGTCAGTACATATTGATTCAAATAAATTTATTCATATTATTACCATTCACCATATTCTACATGAAAATAATATAAATATAAAACATTAAATATTATTCACATATCTAAATTTTATGGTAAACATACCACATAAGCATTGTCATTGATTTTTTTTAAAAAATTTTACATGTACTGATTTTCTTGTACTTTAGCTTGTTTTATTTCTATTTTGGAGATATTTATTTATTATGAAATACACCATCATGAAATATAATTATTAAAATACCTTTAACCTTCCTTTTATGTATATTATTGGTTTATTATTCTCATTATTTTCTTGTCATTTTATTCTTACTTTTTGAAACTATTATATGTGCTCTACAAATGTTTATGCATAATATCTAGAATGTTATACAATTGAAAACCACAATAAATATAAAATACCCATATGAAGTATTCCATTAAAAAATCGAACCAAGGATTTCCCTGTTGATCAGTTCATGAAACTCTTATAGGAAAAATCAAGTTTTGGTAATGTCAAATCTCATTTATTGAAATTATATCTAGCTATGAATATTAATAATTTTACCACTATTTATGAATTTATTTATACATGATACACATTACTAAATTTTAATTTAGTTCCCAGTTTATTTTATTTAGCTAAAAAGGGGGTAAAAATTTATTGATAGAGCGCGAAAATGGGAGAGTTACAAACCCATGTCCTGCTCAAGAAGTTGAGCTAGGGTACAAGATAAATTAACAGGAAGTGAATTCTGATCATGAATACCCCAGTTCGGCCCATTCTTTGAAGCCCATTTTGCTAAACCGTTAGCAACTCTATTCCACTCATGGGGAATATGAATAAAGGAAATCATCACAAAAGACATACTAATCTGGAAAATTTGCTTAATCACTGAGGCAAGCTACCAATCAACATTGGCAAAGTTAGAATTGTTTAGAAAATTAACAATTACTTGTGAGTCAGACTCGTAGATGATACTAAAATAGCCCTGTTGATAACAAATTTTAACCGCCTCCAAGAGCGCCATAGCCTCCATCAGATTGTTTGAATGATGGCCCTTGTAAATGGAGAAGAGGAAACAAAGCACACCAGTGCTATCTCTTCTAAGACCACCAATCCCCACATCACTGGGATTTCCTCTAAAACACCCATCGACATTAATCTTGATACATCCCTCCATAGGATGTGTCCAATGTCCCAAGCAGCTAATCAGACTTACCCACTGCCTAGGCCTATGCATGGGGTGTGTATGAGAAAGATGAGAAATAGTAGAGGGCAGAACAGGGGAAAGCAGAATTAAAATCTTGACGTCAGCTGGGTCCAAGTTAGCAGCAGAGCCACATTTGGCGTGGAGAGTCTCCTGAAGAACATTAAGTATTTTCAGCCACATATTCCTGGAACCAAGACAACACTCCTAAAAAATCCTTATGTTTCTCTCTATCCAGATATTCTAGAGGATAAAGGCAGGTCTAATAGCCCACGCAGTCTAAAAAATAGATGCCTTGGTAGCTGGTCGACCCAGGCACTGCCATAATTTATCTAAGGAGGAAGCATGCCAGCAGGGGTAGTCCCATGCTTCCCACCTAGATGCCACAAACTCCTTGCAAAGGAACATTGGAAGAAGAGGTGTGCCCCATTCTCCTCACTGTTACAGTAGAGTAAACAAATAGACAGATGATGAAAGCCTTTCTTACAAAGATTATCCCATGTTAAACAATAGTTGTAGGTGAGAGTCCAGAGGAAGAAGTTGCATTTTAGCCAAGAAACAGAGTTCCAAATTTTCTTACCCCATAAAAAATCTACTTCACCAAAAGATTTCTTTGTGAGATCCAAATAGCCAGAAGAAATTGAGTACTAACCATTGGAGTCGCCTCCCCAAGCCAGGATATCATTCTCCCTCAATGAGCTTCATTCTCTAGCAGTAAGGATCTGAGATAACTCCTGCCTGTTCTCCATAGTCCCTCAAGGTGACCAATCAGACATATTCTTCCACTTATAAGCAATAGTAGTTCCCAAATTATAAACTTCTTTGTAATGCTCTACAGTGTTCCAGCCAGTTGAAATAAAAGAATCACATAGGGGCTGCAATTGGGGATGAGAGGAAAGGAGGGGAGTAGCCCCATTCCATGAATCTTCCCAAAAAAGTGCCTCAGAACCACTATTGTAGATCCAAAAAAGGCTGGACTGCACCAAATGAGCTCCAAGTTTGAGGGTGTTCCACACCATAGAGCCTCTTCTCACCATGGGCAGCCTGGGAATCTCTGAGGGATTAACCCCTGGGAAATACTTTGAAGACAAAATGCACGCCTAGAGGTGGGATTGGTTAGTGCACCACCTCCAATACAGTTTAGTAGCGAAGGCTTGGCTAGCCAGAAGAGCAGACCTCAGCCCAAGACCGCCATCCTTCTTAGGTCTACAGACCGTATTCTAATTAGCAAGACTTCATTTTGAATTCCTAAGATTACCGCTCCAAAGAAATTACCAAGAGAGAGCATCATATTATTTGAGAAAATACATCGAAGCTGCCTGCACCATACTTTGATAAATGGGCAACGCTTGAATCACCGATTGAAGAAGGGTCACCCTCCCTGCAGTCATGAGCCAATGGTGGGTCCAATGATTAAATCTCTACCTCAAATTATCCAGCACATTCTGCCAAAAAAGCCTAGCCTGTCTCCCTACCACAATGGGAATCCCTAGGTAAGTAACTAAAAGTTGTTGCCTCTAAAATCTCAAGATAGTGGCAATCCTTTGTTGGATCACATCAAGAGTATTAAAGAAAAAAATGGAGGATTTGAGCTCATTGATTTTCTATCCTGAAGCTGCTAAGTCGGTATCCAAGGTACTCTGAAAATCTTGAGCTTCCCTAATCTGAGCTTTCCCAACCAGAATGGTGTCATCCACAAATTGGAGATGAGTCAGCTTAGCTATCCCATTCCCCCACTGCCACCCCTAAATCAAGTTTTGAGAGGTCCAAAACTTAATAAGACGGCCCAACCCCTCAACAAGAATAATGAACAAGTATGGAGATATAGGATCACCTTGGTGAAACCCTCTGGAGGCACCGAAGAGCCTGGATGGTGCCCCATTAGTGAGAACTAAGTAAGAGGACGTAGTAACACAACTAAGAACCCATCATACCCAGTCCTGTCAAAAGCCAAAAGCTACCAAGATTTTCTATAGAAATCTCTAATTGGCCCTGTCATAAGCCTTAGCCAAGTCAAGATTTATAAGCATAGCCCTCTCCTGAGAATTGTGCATAGAGTGAATTGCTTCCGAGGCAATCACCACTCCAAGAATTTGCTTTCCCGTTAAAAATCCCCCCTGTTCCTCCAAAATGACCATGGGGAGCCAAACTTTGAGCTGCTTTGCAATGAGCTTGGTGATAATTTTGTAAACCATATTGCAGAGTGCAATGGGCCTGAACTGATCCATCTAATTAGCCTGTTCCTTTTTTGAGATCAACACCAGGAAGGTTGCACTAAGTGCTCTGAGCATTTCTTTGCTGAGGTAAGACCCCTGCACCACCTCAACTAAGTCCTGACTGATTATACCCCCAAAATCCTAAAAAAATTTGACTAGGAAACCATATGGGCCTGGTGCTATACCTCTGTGCATACTAAACACCACTTTTTCTACCTCTGACTTATCAATCAGTTTCAACAGCACTTCATTCATTTCTAGCATGATGAGGGGAGGTATGCAGGACAAAACTACATTTTCCACCAAATTAGCAGTAGGAGGAGTGCCAGTGAAGATATCTGAATAATGTCAGACTACTTCCTCTGAGATGGCAGATGAGGAGGTTATGCAGGTACCATCTGAAGTAACAAGAGAAGATAAATAATTCCTGTTGCACCGCGCTTGGACTGACTTATGAAAGAATGTTGTGTTCCTGTCACCCTCTTGGAGCTAGTCAATATGGGCTTTCTATTTCCAAAAAATTTCTTCCTGCAGTTCCCACTCTGTAAGGTCATTCAAAGCCAAAAATTTTTCCTTTCAAAGGTCTTCAGTAAAACCAAAGTCAAGAATTTGTCTGGTAATAATGTCTGGCCTCTCTTGCACCCTTTTCTTCATTACATGAATATTGCCAAAACTATCTCTGTTCCAGACCTGCAGCTTTCGCTTAACAAACTAAAGCTTCTTAGCAAAAGAAAACATGGCCGTGCCATAAGCTGGCCCTCCCTGCCTCCACCAGTGTGTCATAAGGCTATGGAGAGAGGAATCCCAAAGCCACATTAGCTGAAACTTAAAAGGAGGTTTCTTGGGCCCAGCAATATAATTGGATGTGAGCTTAATGGGCCAGTGATCGAAACCCTTCCAATCCAAAATTTTAGAAGCCAAAGAAAAAGCACTAGATAGCTAAAAATAAGAAACTAAGAATCTATCTAAGCACTAAGAAATAGCATCCTTACTTGATCTTCTGTTGTTCCAGGTGAAAAGGCCATTAATAGGTTTAACATCTGCCAGGCACAGCTGATCAATATTATGTCTGAGAAGGTTAGTTGAGGGATCTAAATGCACCAACCCACCTCTTTTCTCCTCCAGGCTAAGAATAGCATTAAAATCTCCATCCAGGATCCATGGCAGGTAAGGAAAATAGTTCCTCACATGCTTTAAATGTTCCCAGAGCTTGACTTGTCCTGAGAAAGCTCTAGGCACATAAACACTGGTAACCAGGATGAGTTCTCTAGTCTCTAAAGAGGATGCAATCATGGAGAGGGCCGATATACTAGCCACCCACTGGAGTGGTGTGACCTTCCCCGAGTCCCAATAGATTGCCAACCCCCCAGCACTACCTACAACACCCACACACTGGCATTGACCATAGGCCCAAAATTTAGACCTACAGATGAACATATCATCGACAGAGGGCTTAGTCTCCTGAATACAAAGGATGTCTAGGGATTGCTCTACAACCAAACATCGCATAGCTCTTTATCTGGGGGTTCTATGCAGCCCCCTTACATTCCATGACAACACTATCATTAGGTAGAGTGGGTGAAATGTTCATCTAGGGTCTTAACCACCCCTGACTCAACCAATAAATCCCTAGTGCATTTGATCCTCTCCTGGTCCTTCTTGCGTCCTGCTCTAGAAGGTGTGGAGAAGGAGACTTTCTTGAAAGGTCTCTACATTAAACCCAGTGTTGACGTCGATCCCTGATCTTTCTAGGAGACTTTTGTGTCTTTAACCAAATCTACCCAACTCATATCCTTGTCCTGCTAAGCTGGATGAACTATCAGTGCCCCTCCTTCCAGAGTAGTCTTAGTCTCTTGGTTCAGCTAGATAACCATGTCTTGGGACTCATTGGGAAGAGAGCCCTTCTCATCACCCTCTGAAGGTCCTCCCACCTCCTCAGGTGGGATGCCATCTTCAATGGCCATGCTATCAAAGGTTTCAAAATGGTTGAAACCCACCTCTAGAGGTCGGTCCTAATTCCTGCTCTTCTGCCCCCTTCCCTTCACACAACGTCGGACTTGGGTGAAGCCTTCATTATCAGGGCCATTAGTTTTGAGTGGGCCATGAGCTGCATTAGCCAGAATCATTTGGGATTTTCCTTTTGCCGCATTGCCAAGCATGTGACTTGATGAGTCCATGTCGGCTAAAAGACCTGTATCTTTACCTCCATTGGGATCCATTCCACTACCTCTCACAGCATGAGGCCATTGACAATGCATGTGGCCATAGAAATGACATATTCTACAACGAAACAGGATGGCTTCATAGTCAATTTGTTGGACCCAGGATGAAACCCCTAGGCAAATTTCCATAGAATCAGGTAAAGGATTATTTAAATCCATCTCAACACAAATTTGGGCATAGGTGATGAGCTTTTTGTCTAGTGATTGATTGGCTATGGCAATTGCTGAACCTAGTAATGCAACTATTTGATAGAGAATGTCCTCACGCCAAAATTCTAGTGGGAGTCTCAGAAGACGGACCCATACAGGCACTCGAGTTGGAAAATGCTCCGCAGCATTAAACCCTTCATGCGAAGGTTTGATAAACAGACCAACTCGATCAAAAAAGTAGGGTCCCCCTTCAAAATTTTGATTCCTGTCAGATACTGAGGAGAAATTCACTAAAAAATAACTATTTCTAGCTAGCATTAGATCTAGATCCCCCTCTACCTGTCAGGTACAGTGCATCCAGGCTTCCAAGGCTGACTGGGATATTTGTAAACCCATAAACTTGCAAATCAGGGTATGAGAAGATAAATAATCTGCATCCTCCTTAACAGTTTTTGGAGGGATCACTAGTATAGGTCTGTCATGGCTCTGGGGATAGCAGCCATTTACCTTTGAAATCTTGGGTCCGTCACCAAAATAAATGGTCGCCTACCCCTGGGGAGCATTATCCTGTTGTTGATGTGACTCATTGAGGCCCTTACCAGGGCTGTGATTCTCCTTCCCTCCACTCGCAGCCATACTATATCAGTTCCCAATTTATTTTAAATAGTCATAACATTTTGAATTATAAATTTTGAGTCCCTATATGATGTAATGGTTTTTATAACACCATGTAATCTCATAACATCCATAAAAATTATTTATGTTAATATAGTGGTACCATTATTATTTTTTGAATGAAATATTTATTATCAACCATCTCACAAAACCTATCCACTATTTTTTTTTAATGATTACATCTCTATATGTTTGACAAGTCCAACAAAAATACCATATTGAAATTTCTCCATGGTCCTCTTGTAAATGGCTATGGCATGTATAAAATTATATTTTATGCATGGCCTTTATCCAAATTTAAAATACCACGTCTTGAAACATCCATTGCCACATCTCTAGTCATGTTTGGCAAAAAAATGTTTCTCCTCCACCAAAGCTATTGTCTTATTCATATCAAAGTGTACACCCAAACAACCACTATGCAATTATATTATAATATTATCTCTAAGAGACCAAATTGAAATACATAATTATTATCCCTTGAATAAATTACCATCATGTATAAGTTACTAATCATGAATAGTATTTACCTCATCTACTAATGAATTCTTGCATTGCTCAACTATCTTACTGAAATATGGATCAATATCTTATAACTATTTAACAACTTCAAAACCAATTACTTCATTCACCATATAAGTTAGCAATGTCAATCTCTTTCTCAAAGCATAAATTCCCTAATTTTATTTTCTTGATTTATGTTTGAAAACAAAAGCATTTCCATATAATAAAGACAACACTTTACATGTCTACTAGTTAAATTATTTTCAGTGTTGATGTACTTCAAAGCTGCATAATCTATAAATAGGATAGAATCCTTATGCACTATGTAATTCCTCCAATGTTTTAGTCCTTGTACAATACCATAAAATTCAACATCATGTGTACAATACTTAATATTTTATTGGTATTCCTTCTTTACTCAATAGGACACTAATAACCACATGTGAAGCATTACAATCTATATCAAACACTTTTCTAAAATATAACAATGCTAAAATATGTTTTATGTAATCTTGTTATTCAAACATTTAAAACTTTATGTTGACTCCTTTATCCACAATTTTTTTTTCCCCATGTAATATGTTATTTGGGAAACATCTTACCTCTATTATGATTATTAGAATATGACAATGATAAATTACGCTTACATTTTGTTATCCATACCTACAACATGTATTTACATCCTAAACCATAAAAATATAAAACTATTATGCATAAGCATACACTTCTTTATATTTACATAAAACATCTCATTTATTAAAAAATATATTCTCAAATGCCTTAAATTATAGTCTTTAATATTACTAAATATCAAAAAATAACTAAAATAAAACAACACAAACTTACAAATATAACCTCATATTAATATGCTCGTCAACCTCAAAAATGTTCTAGGTGTATAAGATAATCCAAATGGCATCACCATTCACTCATATAATCCATCCATCGTCCCAAATATTATTTTCATTCACCTCCTTCATAAATCTAAATCTTATAATAAACACTTAGTTCAATCTTATCCTATAAATATGTCCATCATATCATATAAAGGATGTATAAGGAATATGTTTATGATAATTTTTTTATTGATTGATCTACTATACACACATATCCTCCATTTCTCATCTTTCTTTGGAGTTGGCAACATTGGTGTTTCACATGGATTCATGCATTCTCTTACTACACTATATCTCATCAATTGAGTAACATGTTTATTTGATTCTAAATGTTTTATTGTACTCATCTTATAAGTTGCTTGATTGGGTAGAGATAATATTGGAATCAAATCAATATGATGTTGAATTTAAATCTTTTGTGGTAAAGTATTCATTAATTCATTAGGAAAACATTTGCATATTACTTCAACACTTATAATATTTTTCATTGTATTTTAACCACTTATGTGTCTTCTTTCTTTGATATCAGTCCATAATAATAGCATATAACCTTCATGTCTTTGATAAAAACTTTTGTGGATTAATAATTTCTACATCCACTTTTTCTTTAATAGGTAATTAAAACTACATTTATAACACCTTTTCCAAAATGTATATGAATTATTTTATCCATTATGAATTACATTTTTTGATATATTTTCATGGCCTTCCCTCCGTCACATGGCATGCATCCATTGGAATAACATAACAATATATGTATTTTTCATTTCTATAAGTTTTTCATATAAAAAACATGTTCAAACAATGTTTATCAATTTTAGCTTCATTGCATTTATAAAACTATGAAGTTCGATAAGGATAATGATGTTATTCACATTGTAGTCTTACTTTCTCTACCATTTATTTCAAAACTATATTTTCAAAACTACAACCATCTATAATTACTTCGCATATCTCACCTCTTGAAGTACATCTTTTTTTAAAATCATTTAAATATAGTCATGAAGTACCACCATATTTTTTTTAACATGTTATTTCCTTAGAGTTATGATTGTTCTCCTCATCCTATGATTTTTTTTTATATTTTCTATTATAACTTTTCTATTATGTTATTTAGTCTCAACATTAACAAAATTCACTCTTAGTTTATCTTCTTTCTTCCTTTGATATTCATGATAGTGCATCAACTCAAACACTCTTTATCCTTTTTTTTAGATATGTAACCAACATAAGGTTTCCTTGGACCATTCCATCCTCTACTCTACCATAACATCTATCTCGCTAGAATCATCTTCCTCTATTGGTATTGAAACACTTGTTTATTATTCTCTTGTTTTTTGTACCATATAGTGATTCACCTCTATTGGAATTAAAGCCATCCAACCTTGTTATTGGAGATGATTGTCTTGATTCTGAACATGTTGATCTTCTAAAAGCCTTTTCATTTTTTATTCTAACTTAAAATTTAATTGTTAAGATACTTCCATGCAAATTATTTTATGCATTCTTAATTCATATTGAATAAAAAAATTAAACCATTTACATACATTGTAGCCATTTGTTCTTTTGTTTACTTATGATCCACTCATATGGAAATCTTGTAAAACTCATATGTATATTTATTTATATTGTTATCCTTTTACTTCAATTATATAATATTTTGTATGAGGTTTTTTCATTATATACATGGAGAAATTTCTCCCTTAACTTATTCTCCATCATACTCCAAACGTGGATATTTTTTATCCCATTGCTTTTTCTCTCTTTCTATAGGTGATCCCACCAAATAGTTCTATAACCCTTCTATTTATTGCATCAAAACTTTAATTTCTTCTATTCTATTAGGGTTTTTAATTAAAAAAAAATCCATGTTATTTAACTAGTTTATCAACTTCTAGTTTTAAACTAAGTCCACATTCTAAAACTTCAACCTTGATTCCTTTGTTTCTTCCCTCTAAACCCTGAACCATCATTTGTTCCATTGATGGTGGATAGTATTTTTTTTCCTCATTTTTAAAAAACTTATTCATCATGATATTATTCTTCATCTCTTTTATCTTCCCCTTGCCTTTGTTTTTTATTTGTCACATTTGGGACAATTGTAATTAATTGTTCCAATTTCCTTTGTAGTTGTTTCAAAGTCATGTTCATCTATGTATGAGTTTTAAATGTGATCTCCAAATACTAAACTCATGATGGTGGATGAATTTCAACCCAAGTTCTCATTCAGTGATAAAGTTATCAAATTTTTAGAAAATTAATCATGACTAGAAATAATAGAATGCTGAAAATATTTTATGATTAGAAATATTTAACATGTATAGGTAGTTAATAATTTTAAACATCAGTTAAAGGACTAAGAGATTATATTTTTAGGCATAAAATAATATTATTGTACATTTATAAAAGGAGAGATAGGAAGAAAGATCACCTAGAAATATAGTATTTGATATAAAGACCTATCTTACAAGACCATAACTTTTGACTCGTTAATTTGATTTAGCTCTCCTTAACGTAAAAATGAAGATAAAGTTACGGTGCATCCAACTATAATTGTTACATTATTTATGGTTGTTTCTAAGATGTTTGGACAGTCATATGAAATGATCTAACGGTCCAAAATTGTATTCTAGTATATTTAACCATTTAAAAAATAACAAAAAATAGAATAACTTTATAACCATAAGTGAAAAAGACTTATCCAACATCATAACTTTAATATTTAAATAATGTATTAAAAATTTTAAGCGCATTCAAATTTATATATAAAAATTATTATAAAAATAATGCTATTTTAAAAAAAAATTGATATAATATATTAACTTATACATAAAAACCCATAAAAATTATTGTTTAATAAAATATTAAATATTATACCAATTAAAATAATTAATATTTTTATTTTACTAATTTTTTAATCTAACTTTCCTTGTATTGTGGAGTTCCCTAAAACCAGTTGATTTCAATTGATGCATCGTAAAACATTTATGGATAAGATAAATCACCTTTAATTAATTAAATTATAAATTCCTTTGGTTGACACGATGGTCTTGGCATTAACATTGTGCAATTAAACTATACATCCTCACGCTTTCATATTTGAGATAAATGATATCTTATTATTATAAGCTTAATTTTTTTTATACAATCTTTATATTGGGGTGTAAGGGTAATGCTATGTGATTCAAAACATTTATATAGTAGATTGGAAGGTCATGGAAATTCTTTTTATAAACTTCGAGATGTCAAAATTCCCTAGCTTAATTTAAAAAAGTTTACACTAATATTTTTCAAAGAGGAATACGATTATTAATTATTTTGAGTGTACATGGTTAGTGGACAGTTATATTTTAAGAAAGTTTAATATCTTTTTCAACTCTTTTTGTTGGTCTACAAAACTGAATCCACAATTGATATTAAAATATATATATTTAGTCATATAAAAGTAAATATTATGTGTCCCGTCCACAAAAATTTATAACTCATGTCCGTTTTTTTGAGTCACCCTTTTCCTTTGTTTAAAAGTATTTTTCTCCCAGTCCCAGCCATATAAATCATGCGAAAGTCTGAGAACGACTTCCAACGAGGGAGACAAGCTTGTCTGTATCTGCATCTGGGACATTACTTAAATGCGATGTCAACCGCATATTGTCCGGCATGCGTTATTCTTAAAAAAAAAGCTCTTACAAGTTGGAATAAATCAATTACGCAAATGAATCCAAAATACTTGGCCTTTATAGAAAGAAAACGGTTGGTATAAGAGCTGGATTCGTTCAATTATGGTGTATTTTAGGCATAATAATAAGGGAAAGGATTTAATATTCTGTGTACGTATTTAATATATGTGATAATAGATATATTTATCAATATATTGATTTTAAAGGTAATTAAAATTAATACTTTTTTAATTTATATTTAATAATAAGTCAGTTAATTTGAATATGATATGTAAGGTGAATGAGATATGTTTTAAAATTAATATAAATTAATTTCTTTTTTTTTTCTTATTAAATATGTAAAAATCAAAATAATATATTAATAATACAATAATTTTATTAATTGATTTTTTGTATAATTTTTTACTATTAAATAATAAATATAAAGTATTTTCCCACTTTCAATTTTTACTTATTATAAATTAAGAAAAAAATATTTAATTACAAAAAATAACCAAATCATTAATTGGAAAATTCATTTTTATATTTTTCTACAAAAAATATTTTAAAAATCTTTCTTTCTATTAATTATTGAAAAAAAATTAATAATATTTTATGAAAGTATTGTTGGAAAAATAAATAAACAATATTCATTTGAGATTAAATTAACTAAAAACAAAACTAAAAGGATAATAGCCGCAAACATAAAATCCCTACATAAAAACATAGGTACTATTAGTAAATAGTTGACTGTAACCAATAAACACTCCATACAATGTAAGGACAATTATTATATCTACAAACTGTCGCAATTCCTGTATCTCCTTCCTTCCCATGAACTGTTGCCCACTTCAATGCAATCGCTTTCTTTGTATTAATTTGGTATTTGTCTTATGTCTAGCCTTAATTTATTAGGATTAGTCAATAATAAACATCTGGTAGAGGATTGTCAAAAATAAATATAATTAGGTGACCTACCTTAGTTCAAACTTATTTGTAGGAGCTGCTGCTGCTCAGATTTCAAATGATATAAAAATTGATTGGATAGTAATAAACAATCCATTAACACCTACGAGAAAGGTGCATGGTTAATTGGAGTGTGACACACGTGGAAGACGATGTATATTTTCTTAATATTTTTTATAAAACAGGTTTTATAGGTTTTGTATTCATTTTGCGTGGGTTTTTTGTGAGGGTGTTTTTTAAAAGAAAACAATATGTTTGAAAACCTCAAAGGTATTCCTTTTACTATTATTTAGAAGGTAATTGTTTAGTTTTAATTGTTCTTTTTTTTATATTTAAGGGTTAAGTAGTAGTAAAAAGAAAGAATAATATAAAAAAAGTTAAAGTAGGTTTGAAAGTCTATGTCTGCCAATTGAATTAAAAATGAATAATGAGAACCAAATCAAACTTAAGGTAACAAATAAAATTACATCTAGTGATTTAAATATAGGAATTACAAAACATTATTCATTTGTATTTTATAATTCTTCGAAGAATATTATTATCAATATTATAGCTCATTTTAATAGTGGCCAAATGGTGAATTGTTGGGAGTTTACTCCCATTAACCCTTTTCAATTCTCAAAGTTGTTTATAGAATAAAAATATGCAGAAATAATGTGTCAATAGTTTGAGAAGAAGATTCAACTAATAAAAGGGACAAAATGTTGGTACTAAAAATTTAAAGTACCAAACTAAAGCATCAAATTCTCTTGAGAGCTGTTTCATGAATTAGAGGAGTGACTATGTTGGACGTTTTGTTATCTTGAGGAAGTTTGAACCAATACAAATAAATAAACATGATCACTAACATAGAGGAATACTTTGAGTTCAATGATGTTATTGCCCCATAATGTGTAAAGGCAATATAGAATAAACTGAATGGTCACACAATGTTATGGTGGAAGAAATTTTAAAATGAATAATGCATGAAAGGTAAGGAGAAGAGATCTCGGTGGGATGAGATGGTCACAAAGTTAAAAGGTATATTAATACTCGGATATTATCATATATAACTATTAAAGAGATTATAAAACTTAAAGATGAAAGACCTATGTATCAAGGAGTACATAGAAGAGTTTTACAAGATAACCATAAAGTTAGGCCATACTAAGTTGAAAAGGAAAATGTTGTGATTTAGTTTAATAGGATGAAATTATTCATTCAATCGGAACAAAGTGTGACATAGATTAATACTATGGATGTGGCTATCAATTCTCTCCAAATTCATTGGATAACTCATCATTCAAACAAAAAATAATTGATGATAAAATGGGGTGTCTATATGAAGAGGTTATGTTAATATAATAATAAACATGTATAAAAATGGTGAGATAAATGAAATTCATAACACACATGCAAAATAATAATAAGCAACACAAAGAGTTGATCAAGAGATTGTGTGCGTAACTACATCTTACCTATTTAGAGGATGAGGAAGATTGATTTAAAGAAGGATATGAGGATTTTCTAGGACATGTTATCAATGCAAAAATTAGGGATGTTGGGTGTACGAATATTCATAGGTGTAAGGAAAAATAAGAAAAAGGTTCAAATATCATGCGTTTGTCTTGGATGGAGATAAAGAGTTTGAAAGAGATGAAGAGTCTATTGTTTCATAAATCCACTCTGAAGATCCAAAGATTGGATAAAAAATCATGATGACACCCATATTATTGAAGACAATGAAGGACAACAATGAATTGATGGAAAATAATAATCTATTTGGATTGATGTGTAAAACAAAAATCATGTGCGATAAGTGATCGTGGATAGAGATAGTATCAAAAATATGGTCTCATGTGAGATGCTTCAAAAACTAAATTTTCATAAGGTGGAACATCCAAAACCCATACAAGGTCTTATTTTTTAAAAAGTTTTAGTTGGGATTATTAAATGATGAATTCCTTATTTATTTCAACATGTTTTAATAGCAATACATGTATGGTGTGATGTGATGCCAATGGATGGATGTCATGTGTTTTTAGGTAAGCCTTTGTAATATGATAGAAATGATGTGCATGAGGGAAGAGTGAAGACCTACCACCTAGAGAAGAGTGGGAATAAGTTCATCCTCAATCCATTCAAAGTTAAATAAGAGGAGTGAAATAGTAAACATTTCCACAAGAGTGTTGATCATTTTTGGGAAGGTTTTACTCAATATGGTGGAAAAGGAGGCTTACTTTGTGCTTTTGATAAAACCCACATTAGAAAAACATGAAGGCATAAATAAAGGAAATGATGAACCAATTTTGTGTGAAATGAAGGAGTTATTAGATGAGTTCACTGACATTATTATGAGTTACCTAATAAAAGGACTATTGTCATTGTGTTGTATAAGTCATCATATGGACTTAATTATAGGAGCTAGTTTTCCTAACAAGAAGTCATAGTAGATGATACCTCAAGAGAATGAGTAGGTGTAGATAAAAGTGTGCAACTTATTAGATCAAGGATTTACCATATAAAGTTTAATCCCACATTCAATACATGTACTATCAATGCCACTAACAAACGGATGAGAGTCATACATGTGAATGGATTCGAGTGACAGAAAAATGATAAAGGTAAACTATATATTCCCATTTCCACACTTGAATTAATGATGAATTGAGTAAGGGGATAAAGGTATTTCACCAAAATTGATCTAAAGAATGGATATCACCAAATCAGGATAAGTGAAGTAGACGAATGCGAGATAACCTTCAAGACAAAGGAGGGACTACATGAATGGCTAGTAATGTATTTTATTTTGAAAATTACATTAAACATGCTCATGAAATTAATGATTTCAAGGTGTCACAACCATTTATGTAAATTATGTCATTGTAGGCTTAGATTATATCATGGCATTAAATAAGATAATAGAACACCTAATACATATATATAATGTGTTGCATATGTTGTATAAGGAGATGATATTGATAAATGTCATTAAATGCAATTTTATTAAGACAAAATTGATATACTTAGGTTTTTTGATGTCCCAAAAAGGACTTAAGATGGATCTATAAAATGTTCATGTGATATTGTAATGGATGTCATCGAGGAGTACATTTTATGCAAAATATTTCATGGCCTAAAAATATTTTATATAAAATTTATTTTAAACTTTATTGAGGTTTTCATAACAATAAAAATAAATTTATGAGGAGATCATAGGGCATTCACATGGACAAAGGAGCTTGAATTTATTTTTTAGGAACTCAAAAAATGAGAGGAATCAAATATTTGATAGTAAAAGGGAAGAAGATAATGTGGATTAAAACACAAATTAAAAAAAAAAAAGAATTTAACCTCAATGCTATGAAAGATTGAATCTTCATTTATTTAAATCATAAATGTGATAGTTGTTTCAATAATAACTCTAATAAAATATTAGAGAATATGAGATATTGGCAACATGCAATCCATATCAACACTTCTACATGGCAAGATCACAATTTGGTAATGAGCCATACATATATTGTCAAAATAAAATATGTATAAAATAGCAAAGTTATGTTATGAATTATGTCTCTAAAAGAATTTAGATAATACTTCTTATTACCGAAATTTCGTAAGGAGATGTTTGATTATACACAACCTAAAATGTCTCATAAATATAAGTGGATGCATTAATGTAGGTGGCTACATAAATCCAAGTGGTTTTAAGTGGAGGCATAAAGACCATTTTTGTGTGTTAATTGTAATTTAGTGTATTTCACTATGTGTGTGCAAATTTGAATAATTATTATTTATAAATAGAATATTTACCAAATAGGAAAATATAAAATATTAATAATTTTTTAACTAAACAAAAATAAAACATAACGATGTAATTAGTAATTTGCAGTAATATGATAGTTACCATCTCATCTTTCTAGGGTTAAGAGATGATTATGTCATTCCTTTCATTCACATCCAAATGGCAATGAGGGAGGGGTTCATTGACCCTTTCGTTGATATGTTGTCAACCCCAATGTAGGAATTATTTTTTATTTTTTAAAATCTCACACACACACACACTTGTAAATTGGGTCTAAATATTTATTTTCTTATATAAATATTTGTTCTAAAATTTATGTTTTTATTCCACTATAATTGATAACAATGCTACTATTGAAACATATAAAATAAAAATTATAACGTATGAAGCACTCAAGATGCATTGCTCGAATTGATACGGGGAAAGGGCACGGGATTCATAATGAGAGTTTTCCACTCTTATCATTCTTCATTTTTCAACTAAAATTAAACATGTATCTTTTGCTACTAAGCTAACTTCCTGATTTACATTAACAACTAATGAAATTAGCGTACTATATTTTTATTTCACACATTTATTATAATTACACGATAAAAATATTAAGGCTCAAGTAAGGAATCCTGCCTCTTCTCCACCACTTTTCATATAACATCCCAAATCTCAAAAATCTAATAAGAAGATCTTGATAATAATCCCTCAAGATCCTTCCTCAAAAAGTCTTCATGTCATGGATAGTCAACCCCAAAATGAGGCATTGGTGTGAAACTAAATAAAACATTCCTCTACAAACTTCCACCAAATTTCATTAATTGAGGGATTGCCCTCCTTACAAAAACATTCACTTCTCCTTATATGCCCATGCTTTTCCTTAGATTTATCATACATGACATTATGGGTTTACTTGTACATGTAAACCTACCCTTACCTATTTATTATAAAATCATTAACTTCAATTATAAGGCCTACACTTCTTATTATATCCTTATTAATATCTCCTATATGTACCATGTGGGTTTACATGCATAAGTAAACACACATTCTTGCATACATATTTAATTTATTACATGCCCACATAAACTTCTTATAATGCAATTAATTTTAATATAAATTTACTTCAACACTCAAATTATTTACATAATTCCACCAAACATAGGCTATGATCTTAGGTCTTATAGACTAAATAACAAGCCTACTATGAAGATAACATAAATTTATTGGAAAATCTATATAATCATTTATTTTTTATTTTTGAATTTTAAAAATTTAAAATGAAATTATTTTAACCTATATTATATAAATTTATTCTTGGTTAAATTAATATTCCTTAAACAATCATTGTATAAAAGAAAATGATTCACTATTCACAGGAGGGAAAATAATTTGAATTTCCTCATATTCTATGAGTTCATCGAATGTGATAAACATAATAAAAATGACTAGGGAATAGTATCTTAATAATACATATATTATAATTATTGTTTATAATTAGCAATTATTAATATAAGAGTTCCTGTATTTTGAGTTAATTGCATCTAAATGCATATTATTTATTATGACTAGTGATTATTGTAAACTTTAGTTTAATTAAAGATAATTTCACCTTTGATTGACATTAATTGGCTATATTTCATAAAAATTAATTAATGTTAATACATTATTTATTATTTTTGGGAAATTAACATTCAATTAACCATAATTAATCATAATTGCTTATATTTAGAAGGCCAATTATCAATCTTGATGATCCTAAAACCATCAAAATCACTATTAGCTCACATAGAATGAACACTAAATACAAAATTTGTAACCTTAAAAACTCAAGTTCAATCTTAAGATATTTTTAATGTTAAATAGATTAGATCCAAATGATTATTCATAGATAGCTTAAACAGACTCCAAAAGATGTACATTGGTCTTAATTTATTATATTTACTAGAAATAATTCAAATTGTAATTATACTTGATATTTCTTCTAATTTAAATAGATGTTTTGTTTAGATTTGTACATGTATTCTACTATATGGTATTACATTGGCAATATAAAGCATGCACATTCTAAAAAAAGGATTCTCAAAAAACATTCATTGAGGTCATAGGTGGTGAATATTTATAATCTTAAGGTTTCAACCTACATACAAACACATAAACTATGTTTAAAATTGATTATAAAAGAAAATACATTCCATGAAAACCATCATAAATTTCATCATGATGTTTCATAGAAATATTATAAACACGTAGATTTAGGTTCTTATTTTTTTAATTTATTATTTTTTATACTTCATAATATAGTTAAGGATTTATTATGTTATTGTTTTATCATACCTTAGAAGAATTTATTTTTTAATGTATTATTCAATTTGTTTACATAATTGTGAAAAAAATATAAGAAAAAACTAGGACAAGTACTATAAAGATTTCCCAAATAAAATCTTAAATTTTGTGTTACAAAATAACAAATAGGGAGCATGGTCAGTAATCTTATTCTCAAAATATATTCAATTAAAAAAATTATTATTAAAAAATTAAAAAAAAAAGTATATAACATAAGAATGGTGGTGTCTTATAACTTTCCATAAAATCATTTTGAAATACACTTACCCGTACTCAAAATATAATGAGGGGGAACACGACAGAGTATCTATTTTCTTTAATAGCTGCACCTCTTTCAAAATTACTTATTGGACCTACTTAAATTCAAAGATAAAAAAATAAATAAAAAATTAAAATTAGAATCGTAATTGCTAAAATTCTCATTGTTAAATATTTTTATATTTTGAATTGAGGAATCTAAAATTTTATGTTCAAGTTCATATATCGTTGTTTTGAAGAAAAACGTGTTATAATTGTTAGTGTATTACATGAAGTATTACTTCACTTGGCTTTAATCCTAGTCAGGTGCATTCTGAACTAAGCATTAACCGTAGTTAGGTTTAACATAAATGCTGTTAAGTGTGAGTTAATGCTTTAGTGATATCCACTGAACACCAATGGCTCTGCCTATATGTATACTCATCTTCTCTATTCAATATACTTTGAATACGGTGATCCAATCTTCTTTGTAGGTTCCTACATTCAACCTAGAGATTCTGGGAAATTTCTAGATGGTCTCAGAGCAGATCTGGGTTGGGTGTGTAGTTTTGTATTATTGATTTTATTTTTTTTTTTTTTCAAGCATTCTGTGAGGATTGACTGCGTGAGAAGCTAGAGGGCATATTTGGCAGGGCCAAGCACTGTCTAAAATATCCACCACCATTACCGTAATAAGCAAAGGAAATTCTAATGTGCATCATTGCAGATGCACATTAACTTTTCAAGCCCTTAAAAAAAATAGGGCTGGTTATTAAAGAAATCAATTTCTGTAATAAGGCCGAAGCCGTCGACTGTTGACCCTGCTAACATGGACAATAGTTTATCTCTTAAACAAAGCGATGATGGGAGCATGACTGTACAGATTCGTTTCAGATATTGAACAGAGTTTTCATTCCGTTGTCCACGTCTCTGTCAACAAATGGGAGAGGTAAAGCGCGTGGTCCATATCTCTATTAAAAAAAAAGGGAGAGGTAAAGTGCGTGGTCAAAGGCATTTGAGAGCTCGCTGTACATGCATGTATTTTAATTATTTTTTCAATAATCTCGCCATTTATACATAAAAGAGGAAAACATTCCTTGGAAACATGAAAATGGGTGCTTGGCGCAAATTGTTAGATGCATGTATCAGTTGATTGAGAGGTAATTGGTTCCAATTCTGCCTTGTTCTCTAACTGAAAGCGTCTTTTTTGGTCAAGTGCATTTCAAATTTTTAGTGTAAATAGAGAGAACTTAATAAAATTATTGTATCTTTTGATTGGTCATTCGGAATTCAGTGGCATTTTTTTTTGCAAAAAGTACTTATTTTTTCGAGCCTAATTTATTGGAAATGATTTCACACTGTTTTTATAAAGTGCCATTTGCCATCCTGAATTTGTTAAATCTGCGCATTACCAATATAAAATGCCAAAATTTAGCACGCCAGGGTGGTCTAAAATTGAATCAAAGGCGGTGTTCTTGTATCATGTGCATTTTTACATTTCCCTTGAGCATTTTCTTTTCCATAAATCTAATTTATGCAATGAAAAACTTCTAATCATAGATTCAAATCAAACTATTATACCCTTAACACCTTTCAATTTACATGATTGGAAATGTAAAGTTACATGATTGGAAATGTAATGAGATAATTTTAAAATATAATTTTAAAGTTACAAAAAAATAACTGCTAATCTCCCCCACTTCCTAGTTTATATATATATATAAACCATGTGTTCTTAATATGATAACAAAGTTTACGCTAAATATATCATTCAATTTAGAATATTACTTTGATATGTAATGAAATGATCAAACAAAATTCTTATAGATCTGCAAGAGGTCACAATCAATTGATACTCCCCTAATAATCTTAAATATTGATATTAATCACATTCCTTTCTTCTTTACCCATTGACCTTAATAGAATTTTACTTCTTTCAATAATTATTTAATATAAAATTATAAAAAGAGAAACTATAATCCATATTTTATAATACATTAAATTTATAGCTACGAATATCTTAATTATCTTTTATAAGATAAGTTGTAAATTTTTTTAAATTATTAATTCATTATTTAATTAATTTTATATAAAATATATATAAATCTATATATTTTAATAAGAGGTAAGTGTTTAGTTATGCTATATGAATATTGGTCATTTATAGAAGAAATATAAATGATAATTATTAGTCCTGAAGGGGATCTATTGGTTTTAATTTAGGTTTAACTAGGTATTATTTCTTCCTCCTTCTATGAATGAAATTAAACCATTTGATGTACTATAAAATATATGGAACATTTGCAAAGTCAAAAATTAATATTTTTAACTATTGAGTAAAGTATTATTATTTACAATCCTCTGTTTCATTAAAATATTTTCATGTTATTTCCATTGTCACATGATTCAAGAGAGTATTTAAATATATTAGTCATCCAATCTAATTCGAACGATGGGACACATTAATTCATATGGTGGATTATTGCATTCTAAAGGACCTGAATATTTTCTATAATTTATCCTTGTCATTAATGCTACTTTTCATTGTCACACCTACCTTGAATGCCACCAAAACTTAGTGAATTAATTCTACTCCATTGGTTAAATTTTTTTTAATTGCTCTAGGCTTTAGCTATGTTTCATTACGTATTATGACCTAAATTAATATAATGGAGATTGATTCTATTGAAGGTAGGGAAAGTAGACACACTATGGTACTTATAGATATTTTTGGCCACTTGTACAATGCCACTGAAGTTAAAGACCCACCTTCCCAAAATTATTGAATAAGTTCAATGTTTTGTTTTGTAATTTATAATCAACAGTTCCCACCAAATTTCACCAATTTTGATGTTATTTTATAATTCCTAACATGTTCCTGTATTTTTTATTCTATTTTTATAGAATTATTTAATAAATTTATCCCAATTTTTATCCTAGCCTTATCTATTTTTGGCAGTACCATTTTGGCTATTTTAAATTTTACATGAATAAATTTCACATGATTTTGAAAATTGTAACATCGTGGCTATATTTGTGATGTTTTGAAATTTCACTTTTGGTTCATGATAAGGTACCTTGCATTTTTAGTAGTGTTTGATATTAACCAAATTCATGAGATGTTACCACATAGGTCAATGTCATTTTCTATAGTATTATAAAAATTATTCATTTTCACAAATCATATAAAAATGTTTTGTGGATGGTGAAATTACAGTCTAACTCTTGACAATCTACACTATCTTTATATAGTAATTAACGCTTCAAACTAAAAGATGATTTATACTATTATAATAATAAATAATTTTTGAGTTTCAAAGCAACAACAACACATCCTATTTCATAGCATCCCTCAATAATGGAAGGATCATCAACATCTATTTGAAATAATTTTTGGATAAGTAAAGTTGATATTTACCGTGATGTAACTAGTAACAAGTTGTTAGTAATTAATGGTTACAACCATATGGTTAATACAACAAATTTGTATATATTATAATATTATATATTGTTGTGATATATTATAATTTGTTATACAAAATATATTGTACTTAGGTTTACACTATTATAGGAGGTTTTATAGGAGAAATATTGTAGGGATTTGAGAATCCCCAGATATAAGAAATATTATCCAATATATTTTTATGTAATGTTCATAATGAATAATGTGAGAATAGTATGAAATAATATTATCAGTATATTTTTAAAATAGTCTTTGTGCATGCATTAATCTTCTAAGTTTGTTTGACTCTCCACTGATTCCTATCAGTGGTATCAGAGTAAGGTTTCATATCACAATGGGATTAACATGAGACATTTTCAGTCCACTCAATGCTCATCACATAGATCTAGAATGATTTGATATTTGTTGTTTAACATATCAATAGGCATTTAGTTCTATTGAGCTTACATTTTTCCATCATCTAACACATATTGTAGTACTTCAACGACTGGCATAACCATAATAACAGGGCTTTTCATCATCTTTGTCAAGTTTTCAATCACTTTTGCCATGCCATATGCATCTGATTCTCTTAAATATATTTGTGTATTACTTTTAAGATAAATTGATTAACATCAGTCATAGTGTTCAAATGTTTGAGCTTTGTGAATGTGACTTGGTTACATTAGGATTTGGCATATAACATTAAGCTTTCTAGATTTACATCCAATTCATATTCATGAGGATTGTGTAGTTATGTTAATACTCTCTACCAACATTTAGAGCATTAAGTTAAATCTGTCCTAGTGTGGTACATTGGTTGCACTATCATTAGAGTTGTTGTGGCTATACAAATTCAATCGAGATTTATTTCAATAATAATTCATTGTATTGCAATCCTAAAAGTGATTTCATGGTAGATGGTGGAATTTTCTCAGCTTGACATCTCTACACTATTTTATAGGCTTAGATTTTAGTTGATTCATGGTCAAATGTATTTATATATACATATGAATTAGTTGTAGTTTATTTTATCCTTGAAGCTTATAAATTTTGGTATTATGGAATGTATTCCTATTTCTTAACAATTTTCTCCGCATGCCAAAAATTTGTGGCACTCCAAGCTCAAGTTATGATTTGCCCCATGTCAAAAATGACGTGTATAAGAATAAAGTTTTAAAAATTATTAAAAGTAAGTCACAATTTTAGTGGTTATTATTTTAGGTATTGAATTGTTACCATCAAAATTAAAAATTAATCAAAAATGTCAAAAGTTCTAATAGTAAATAGTAATGTTATTTGGACCCATGTTAAAAGGTTATGGCAAGCCTTTTTTAGTGTAAAAAAATCATCAAAAAATTTCTAAAAGTATAAGGACGCATCTTTTCTTGTATGCAATGTCAAAAAAAAAGGAGGTTCCAATTTGTATGGAAAAAACTAATAGAGAACCTATTGGAACCATATGAGCATCTCAAAGACAAATTTGTTGAGTTAGTAGTATCCCATACTGAAGGATGGAGGCTACACATAAGATGGAGGTCTTTTAGTGACCTTTGGTCAGTAGCCAATGATGGGTCTGCATCATGTTTGGGTGATGTGTGTGGGGTGTAATTAATTTAGTATGATATTTTTTACATTTCAACTCTGTGTTGCAAATAAAAATAGTTGTACCTATTCACTTGTGTGTAATATTTTGATGCAACCCTTTTGTATATTTACATTAGAGAATGTTGATCTAAAGTGAATTGTAGCAATCATGATGAAATGTTAGTTGTAAATCTGGTAAAAATATGTTATAAGGTTAGTGGTGAACCTAAGAAAACTATTTTATAAAGTTATTAGTGAACCTGAGAAAACTAATTTGTAAGGTTATTAGTGAACTTGTGAAAACCATTTTGGAATGTTATTGGTGAAGCTATGAAAACTATTTTGGAAGGTTTTTGGTGAACCTAAAAAACCAATTGTAGATGAGAGATGTGTGATGGCACATGTATTTGGAGAATATCATGAACACACGGAGGTGGAGCATGCTACAATAAAAAATAAATATATATTATACCATGTTAAAACAATGGGGGGAATGTTGGGAATAGTTTTCACATTAGGTGAAAATAAGTATTTATGAGATGGTAAATAATTAAAGTGGATATTTACTATGAGATAAAGAGTAATAGGTTGTTAGTAATTAGTGGCTACAACTATACCTTTAATAGGATAAATTTGTATATGTTAGAATATTATGTTGCTAGATATATTGTTACATGTTATAACAATATATCATATTTAGGTGTGTGCTTAGGATTCAGGTATGAGAGATTATAAGAGAGAACTTATAGGAAATACATTTCCTATAAATGTGTTACATGTCTCGAATGAATTAATTAGAGTGAAATATATTATTATGTGGAAAATTTGTCTATATATTGTGTTCAGCTCTTTGCATGAGACTAATCTGAATCAATCTATATTTAGCTCTCTGAATTCCTATCAACATCATCATCATCTACTACTATCATAATAATTCCTCATGTCTCAGCATCCATAAATATTGGGTGGTTTATGCTAAGAGCATCAATTTTTATAAGAAGGTGCATGTATGAATAATTTTAATATAAATGAAAATTTAGATCAGTTATTTTCAAAGGAAATTATATTGTTATAATTTTTTTAGCTAAATAAAATATATTCTATTTCAAGCTTTGTCTGATGTTTTGTTTAAGGCAAATGAAGTTATATTTAGTAACTAGATTTCATTAAGCACCATTCAGTACTAAAAAATTAATTTTAAGATTTAAGTTATATTTTAAAATTAATGCAGAGGAGAAGTAAGTGTACAATTATGTTTTTCATATGTTGAGGAGAACCATATGAATTAAATAGATTATGAAATGGGATAATATCTTTTGTTTTCTCATTTGCCAATCTTTCCATCCTATTTTGTGCTTATGGTCAAGTATATTAGTGGATGTTGTTTTTATATGCACAATGTAAAATAATAGTATTAAGATTTATTTATAATGAGTTTAAGAGTCCATCAAATGGATCATCAGTTCATTATTTAGTAAGAACTAATGATAAATATCATCTCGCCATAGACATTAATCTGAAACCTAATTCAATTTTTTTTTCCTATTTTATCTATATTTGATAAAAATTGGTTGATTATAGAGATTATACCTTGTGATTTAAGACTTTGGACCTTTAATTATTGGTTTACTGAACTATTGAAGTGATATATTTAGTCTTAGAGCTTAAAACTTGTATTTCAATGGATAGTTATGATAGTCAATTTTACTATCTCTATAAATGGATTCTTAGATGATTCTTTAATGAAAACCTATGATAATTTATCATCTTTCTTCTTTTATTATTTGGCTCTCAATTTCTCAAAAAATGGTGGATTAGAGACTTCATATCCCATTATGTTCAATTGTGGATTTCTAACTACTATTTTGTGGCAAGTTTTGAGGAAAATAATTTAATCATGGATCTTAAAAACATGCATTCCAATACACTAGCTAATCTAATTGATTTATGCTTTTAAAGGACCCGAGGTTTTCACAATCCATAACATTACAGAATAGATTTTGAATAAAACTGTGTTGCATATTTTGGATCAACATTCAAATTTAATCTTTTCTATTACCCTTATTGAAGCCATTTTCTGAAACTTTGGTTGATTATAATCTCTCTATATCAATATTGTCAACTCTAGAACTGCATTATTGTGGCTGATTTAGAAATCAAACCCAAATTCTATGCTTTCTTCCTACGTCTAAAATGTTTGAGAAAATGCTCCAACAAATTTCTATCTCATGAAATTCAAATCTAAAATCTTTGCCAAAATGCATCATCAAAATTGTAATCACATCGGCTACAATTCCAAGAATATGCTTTATCTAATTGTGATCTCATGGACTGTGATTTAAAAATGTTAGAAAATTTTATTCATCTGTCCTCCCAGTACAATTTCATTGCTGAGATTTTTAAACAAATACTGATTTATATTTCTCTACAGCTACATAGACATTCCAAACTTTCTGTAAATATTTGGTGCTCTACGACCTTTTTATAAATATGATTTCATATAGACCATCATCAATTTTAAACACTAGTTAAAGAATTAATAAATGAAAGTGTTAAGAGGATGAAAGCTCATCTAGGCAGATATTAGATTATAACTTTTCATGTGGTCCAGAGCTACTAAAAACAAGTTGATTTCAATTGATGTATAATTAGAGTTTCATGGTCATGAGAGATCAATTCTTTTAATATAACCCTAAGATTACTTACGTTGACATGATGGTGTAGGCAGAAAGTAATTTAAAATTTTAAATAGGCTTTTCCTTTAGGGGAACTATTAGTAGCTTGTTTAGTATATATTTAGTTGATACATATGTATTCAAAGATACTTTTACACTTTTAAAAAATAGGATCTACAATTGATATATAAAAAACATTTTAGAAGAGTGTGAAGCACACCATAAAAATTATAATCTATGTTAACCTCCATTTTTTTGAAACACTTTTTTCTTTTTATTATTATTTTCATATATACATTCCTAATTGTTGATGTTGAAGGAGCAACGTCAGGTTCCCACTTCCAGCCCAACTTCTTGTATCTTTTAAAGACATGATTTGCTTGGTGTAGGCCAACAGGGAGATTTAAGAGATGCATCTCTTTCCTCTCACTTGTATATATATAGTGATTTTTCATTGTTAAATATAATTTAAAAAATTAGAAATATAATTCACAAGGTAGAGCAAAATTTTAATTATTAGATCAATTTATTTCTAGAGTAAATCAAATTTATCAAGTGTGATCTTATTTATTATGATTCAAGAAGTGAAGCCATACCTGTAGGCCTTGGATTTGGCCATTGTAAAGCAAATTGTTGTTCTTATCATTCAATATATAAGAGATATATTGTTGCTGGGTTTTTTGCTTTCAAGTTGGAGGGTTTTCCCAGGGTATCTTTTTGTGTTCATTGTGTTGCATTTTTATGATTGTTTCAATTTTGATCATAAAAATTAACATGGTATCAGAGCGGGTTTGAAGAAGATCATGAATAAAGACATCTACAAAGCATATAAGATGGCAAATGATAAATAAAATATTTGTAAATTGATGGGGAGAGACATTAGCCATGTTTTAACAACCATGAGAGGAACCAAAGGATATTTGGCCCCTGAATGGATTTTGGGTCTGGTGATTGCCCCAAAGGTAGATGTGTACATCTTTGGCATGACCCTGCTCAAGATAATTTTAGGTCATCAAAACATGGAAGTAGACATAGAAGCCAACCAACTATTCTTTCCTACCTGGGCTACAACCCAAATCAATGAAGAAAACACGATGGCTTTAATGGAAAAAAAACTAAACAATGACGTTGATGAAGAGTAGTTGAAGAGAGATGCAATGGTTGGGGGATGGTGCATTCAAGATGATGAAGATGCCGGGCCATTTATTAGCCAAGTTGTCCAAATACTGGAAGGCATTGGTGATGTTAGAATTCCACCCATTCCCAAGTCTTTGTAGGCTCTGGCAGCAAAGACCAATAGCCTTGTGTTCTACTAGGATAAAGAGATGGCTCCCAGGTCCATTACTCTTGTACTTCATCTTGGGGCTCAAATGCTGTAAATAATTCAGCTAAAAGCTTTGAGAGTTTCTCTATTTTTATTACTTCCCATCCAAGCTCTTGTGATATTTGGCATCAAAGAATGGCTGACCTACACTTTCAGGCTCTACCTATCATGGAGAAGATGCTCACAGGTCTTCCAAACTTCTACCAGGAGCATGAAGGTACCTACAAAGGTTGTACCATGAATCTAAAGAAGTACTTGAGAGGCTCAAAGAGTTTAAAGCTCAGGTAAAGAACTTATCTAGGAAAAGAATCAAAGTTATGAGATTCGACAATGGAGGGGAGTACACCTCTGAAGGATTTCATAACTTTTGCATTGAAGCAGGAATTAAGAGGGAGTTATGTGTCCCTTACAACCCCTAATAGAATGGTGTTGCATAAAGGAAGAACAGATCTATTGTAAAAGCCACCAAATCTATGATTGATAATGAGTTCTTCTCTATGAGAGAAGTTTGAGGTGAAATCCCTTGATAACGAGTTCTTCTCTGTGAGAGAAGTTTGAGGTGAAATCCCTTGATAACGAGTTCTTCTCTATGAGAGAAGTTTGAGGTGAAATCCCTTGATAATGAGTTCTTCTCTGTGAGAGAAGTTTGAGGTGAAATCCCTTGATAATGAGTTATCCTCTGTGAGAGAAATTTGAGGTGAAATCCCTTGATAGCAAGTTATTCTCTGTGAGAGAAGTTTGAGGTGAAATCCTTTGATAGCAAGTTCTTCTCTGTGAGAGAAGTTTGAGGTGAAATACCTTGATAATGAGTTATTCTCTGTGAGAGAAGTTCAAGGTGAAATCCATTGATTCCACCCTCTAGGAGAGTGATGGTGGATGCCATGTAAGTGATGAACACTTGTATATACTATACTTTATTTTAGCCATTGTGGTTGATATCACGATGAGATGATATGTCTTATGCAGCTGGAAGTATCCTCCTTAGTTGAGAGGCAGTGTTGATGTTGAAGGAACAACGTCGGGCTCCCACTTCCAGTCTAACTTCTTGTATCTTTTAAACACATGATTTTTTTGGTGTAGGCAGACAGGGAGATTGAAGAGATGCATCTCTTTCCTTTCACTTGTATATATATAGTGATTTCTCATTGTTAAATATATTTAAAAATTTAGAAATATAATTCACAAGGTAGAGTAGACTTCTAAGGAGCATATCAAGTTATTTCTAGAGAAAATTAGATTTATCAAGTGTGATCTTATTTATTATGCTTCAAGAAGTGAAGCCATACCTATAGGCCTTGGATTTGGCCATTGTAAAGCAAATTGCTATTCTTATCATTCAATATATAAGAGATATATTGTTTCTGGGTTTTTCCTTTCATGTTGGAGGGTTTTCCCAAGGTATCTTGTTATGTTCATTGTTCATTGTGTTGCATTTTTCTGATTGTTTCAATTCTGATCATAGAAATTAACACCGATCATATCCATGTTACCCCAGTTAAAATAAGGATGAATTTGTGAATGTTTTTTTGAGAAATATGTACTTTTAAAAAGGTTCGTAGATGTTAGAGTCAATAAATTTGTTATTAAAATAATTATTTATTTATTTTTTAATAATGAATCAGTTGTTGATATATACATTTGTTTGTTGGTTTGATTTATTTATTCTATTTTTCTTTTCTATATATATAAAATTTATTACATCAATATCATAGCTTTAATATTACTGCATAAATAAATTATACAATAAGTGGAAAGTTGACTATAGCCAATACACCCTATGATTTATATAGATGTGCGTGCGTGAAGTGTTTGCTCACCTCAATTCAATTGTTTCATTGTATTCATTGGGCATTTGTCCACGTCTAGCCTCAAATGATCGCCAGGTGACCTTCCTTGGTTCTGGCTACTAAATGCTCAATTGATATCGAAATGGACTGGATAGTGATGAGCAAACCATCGAGTACTAGGAGGCAGGTGCCTGATTATTTGCAGTATGACATAGGTTGAAGGTGCCCAATATGTTCTTTAGGTTTATTACTGGATCTCTCTTATAAACTAGGTTTTGTAAATTTTTCAATTATTTTTTGCATTGGATTTTGTTCAGGGTGTTTGTCGCAGAAAAGAATGATGTTTGAAAGACAGTAGGGTATTCCTCCTCAATTTAGCATGTAACTTTTTCAATCTGTTTGCTTATCTGTCTTTTTAAATAAAATAAAAAAATGAATGGAAAAGAAAAAGAAAAATATTTAAGCGTGAAGTAACATTAATTAGAATCAGGACACGGGAAAAAAAATGTTTACATGACATTTAAAAGTCACACAAAATAAAATCTAAAACTGAAAATCTAATGATAGGTTTTATGGCAGATAAATGATTAGAATTGAAAATAATTGCATAATTATATTAATAAAATACACTAAAACATGAAATATTGTTTAATGGAACCCTAGCCTTCCCTCTGCTATATCACTTCAAGCTGATCGTCAAAAATGATAGCAGGGTTGTCTTTGACAGTAGATAATAATTTAATCCGTCCTTTCCTTGAAAAGGCCTTTGCAAATAATGGTTGTCCAACAGAGAGGTCAACATTCAAAACTTGAGTTTTTAATTTGGTTGACCGTCGCCTGCAACAAACCCACAAACCCTTTTTATCTTCTAGTTTAAGATATATGTTTTTCACATCTATTAATGTTTATGTAATAATTATTATTTTTATTATTTATGTTTATATAATAATTATGATTTTTATTATATGTATTTCTTTTTAGAATAATATTATTTTGAGAAAGGGTCCAAATTCATTTTTATAAAAAAAAGGGCAGGGTTAAATAACAACCACAAACTTTTATGATAAAAAGATATAATAATTTTAAAAGTTCGATGATAAAAATTTATAAGAAAAATAAAAAACCTTGACAAAAACTAAACAAGCTAAACTCCAAGCAAAACTAAACCTTAAGGAAAACATAAGTAACTGTAAACAGCGAGCTGCTCAATGTTTCTGTTCACTACTCTTTGCTTCGAGTGACAATTATCGAATTTAGTGGATTACAATTCAATGAGATGTTAGTGATTGAGAGAGTTTTTATTAAAAAAATAAAAATAAATTAGAAATTTATGAAATATAATTTCTAAGAATAAAGAAAAAACCAGCATTTATTATGTAAGGGGTGGAGTCTCACTATGCAGAATGCTGGCTCACAAAATGTCTACTCTGGTTGATTTTGCAAAAGTAAAAAATAGGAAAAAAATAAAAATGAGAGGAGGCCAATTATTAGTACACCTGATACCAACAGGTTGGTATATCCTCCAACAAACAAAACAATCCAAAAGTCGTCCTTACTAATTGCCTCCTAGTTCACCTACTTGGTTGAGATTTCCACGTGTTTGAGCCTTAGAGGTGGTAAAAGTTATTATTAAAAAATTGTTTTAATGGTTTTCATATATGTCGTATGTCTGCATACTTTTGGTGTGTAGTGCTCAGTTGTGGATCACAAACTCCTGCAGATAGTGTTTAGACTGCAATAATATTTGGAGAGAATGGACAGTTTAAGCATCGGAAAGTCGAGAAAAGTCAGTATGATTGGTAAGACGTGGAGAAGAATATATGGGCGGTAAAACGGGATGATTCGATGTTCTTTAGCACCACTGATATTTCTGAGGAGATCCAATTCATGGCATCCCTTCTCTGCCAACTCGGATGAAGAGTACTTGGATAATGAAAAGTCATCATCCAGTGGAATGACTCCTCATGGCCACGTGGCAGTCTATGTCGGAGAATAGAGAATGAGGTTCGTAATTAAAACAGCGTACATCAACCACCCTTTATTCAGAAAGCTTCTGGATGAAGCAGAGAAAGAATACGGATTTCACGATGGCCCTATTGTATTACCCTGTCAATTAGGCTTGTTTCGTAAGATTCTATCGATGCTTGAAAATGAACAATCATAAAAATAAATCTCCTTCCAAAGACTTGCCTTTGGCAAAATCTATACGAAGAAACCATTCAAAACACTTTTCTCATCCAAAATAGGAACTGCTTTTTATGGGTTTTCTCAGCAGTTCGCAATAATTGTTATTATGATATTTATATACCAATTTGCTCCTGCATTAGAGAATATGATCTCAGTTATTCTTTTGCTTTCCATTTTGAAGATTTATTTTGAATATTCAGTGTAAAAATTTGGCAATTTACCATCTTTCGAAAGAAACAATCGTTTACAGCTGCCACACTGTCGTCAGTGTAGATAATTGGGTTTGAACAAGAAAGATCTATCTGAAAGCAGTGCGGCGGGAGTGCAGGGTTTCCGACAATGGGAGGAGGACAACACCAGCAGCATGACTTCCATGATAAACATCGCAAATTCAACTTTAATCATTTAATCTTTTAGAAAGCCACAGTGAGGTCGCCCTTAAGACATGGTATATACCATTTTTCGGAAACCACGAGTCATATAGTGACTAATGGATATTACAGAAGTAAACCTGAACACTGCGTTGAAGATTATGACATACCTCTTAGAAGGTATGTAAGTGGAGAAATACTTGTCATAGATAAGTAACTCGATAGTCATAAGATGTGTAAACTTGAGCCATGGACCTCTCAGAAGATATATAATTGAAGAAATACTTGTCATGATTAAGTAATTCAATAATCATATGAGGTGTAAACATTATGTGAATGTTCAGGTCATGCTAGGGTTAAGCTTGAACCATGCAATACATGCTTTTAGTCAAACGAATGCAGTGGCAGTCCGTCCGTCCATCCATTCACATATATATACATATTTCTCCATGCCCATTTTTCATAACCCATTGGGAGCAACTTATTTAAATAATCAAATAAATGTTATGTCGCACGTGATACCTTAATGCCTATCGTCCATAAAATTACACCCAGAGGTGAAGTACCTCGTCATACAAATACTAGCCAAGTCTTTCATATTATACTAAACCAAAATTTAGTAGCACTGAATCTGGTCTGAGACGAAGTTGTTTGGGTTTGTACTTTATTGAAATTGCAAGCTAACTTTATTTTCAAGGTGGGGTTTCTCATCCTTAAAACCTGTCTCAATGAAATTTTGAATTGGATTTAAAAGATTTTAACGAAGTTCCCTATTTTTTTAAACGGCATTTGTAGATCTTCTTTGTTAGGAATTCAGAGAACATTCTAAAATAACAAGATAAGACAACAAATATGATGTGCTCAAAGATGCATAAAATGAAATTATTAGACTTTAGCTTAGGATTCAATTGGACAGAGCATATGATACATCTGGGAATTTATTATTCCTTATTTAAGAATCTGCTTGCGTTGCATGTTTCTGAGACTAAATTTCTAGTAGTATCGTGATGGGTGACCTATTGGAATGTTCAGGTTCTTCACTCACTATGGATCACCTAGATCAATGCAACACTAAGTTGATATGCTTGAGACCAGTTGCAGTGATCGGTGCTTCACTCTCTAAGAATGATCTTAATCCTTGTGTTAGATATCTGATTATGCTTTTAAACAAAGCAAATTATAAGAGGAGATGGAAGTAAATTTTGAAATTTGGAAATAACAAATAGGGATAAAACACTCGAAATAAAATGGGAGGCAAATTATTTCACCGAGAGAAAAATGAAAGAATAGGTAAGAGAAAGCCAATATAAGAAAACATGTTACAAAATTAGAAAATAAAATTCCGTCAAGATAAAAGATATTAAAATCCAAACAAAGCAAAACCTAAGCATGGGATGTCCTAAATGTGACATGGAGCTGATCCCTCAAATTAAAACTAGTATATTTAAAATTATAATATTTTCTGACATTGTGGAAATGAAATAAGTTTGCAAAGCCTTTGTTTGAATGAATGAATGATTTTAATAACATCTAAGAGACCAAATATTGTATAGAACCAAAATTTATAATTAAAAAAATTATATACTAATACAACTACTTAATATAAGGACTGTCTTATTAACCTTGAAAATTTTTCAATCTCTTTTTAATGTTAGATCTTTTACTATGGATTTTGATCATAATAGTTGATATTTGATCTAGCCTTGCCTCCTTAAACAAGTTGATTAAGTTTAATACCATCAAGATATTATTTTAATTGATATAGATGCTATTATATAGGCTACACACTCCATAATGTAGTTTGATTATGTTTCCACTACCCCCTTATTACAAAATAGGCATGTTCTCGTTTATCACTCCCCCTTAGATGTTGTTTACCTAATGGTTTTACACCTAAGATGAAGGGAGATAATCTTATTTTGAACACCCAATAGTTTTGCCTTAAACTTGATTTTTGATCATATACGTGCCTTTTCCACATTACCCCACTTATGATTAAATAGTTTGATATAGTATGCTTTTTTCCATTCTAATTACTTTGTCCACATGGTTTTCCTGAATTTCTCTCTCACTTAATTTTTTATTTCCTTATTAGTGTTTAACAATCTTGAATGTTGACGCTCCATTCACTCATCCATTATTTCATATGATTCATTCATGTATTTTTTATTTTTATGAGCTCTTTCTCTCTCACTATTTTGGACCATCGATGAGTCTCCATAGTTTATGTCTTTTTGAAATAACTTATTTTTTGAGTCATTGTCAATTCCTCAAATAGAAATGTAACTATTTTAGCTAATATAATCTCATATAAAATTGATATTTTGACTTTGAGGCTGCTTGTGATTAGTTATTTTTAGATTCTCTCATTTTATATCCATTTTAGATTAGACATATTTGTTCCCTAAACTTTACATCCATATAGAACCACAAGTGTGACAAGTACCATGAATAAGGTTATTTTGATTGTATAGAACCATAATTATGCATTCATGGACATATTTTACAATGAGTATAAGACCTTCCATCCCTTTCTATTAAGTTTCCTTATAGGTCTTAAAAACAAGTTTGTTATTAAAGTCAAACCTGATATAGTTATATTCTTCTCCTAATTCATGATGGCTACCTTCAAAAAAGAAGTAATTTTATTTATTTATTTCACATAGTGAAGACATCATTAACTCTCACTTTTCTAATCTTCACTTGCATTCCCATATCTTGGAACAAGAACACTAGATGTATCAAGTGTTCTATAAAACTATGTGTTTTGTTTATAATTACAATAAGATTGTCCACATATATAATTAACTTTACTACATAGTTAATCTGGTCAATACCCCATCTCCCAACATTATTTATCCACTCCTTCATGTTATCAATGTATATGTTGCTTCTAAAGTATTTTTATATTCCTTCACTTGTTTTTTTTGGTACTTACTCATAAATTCTATGCACTTCTACTCTATACTCATCTAGAACACTATGTCACTCCATCCAAATCCAAATTTTGCTTCTAATAACCATGTTTAATTTTTAATTTTAATTCAATAGATAAAAATAAAGATTCTTCTCCATTTGTATCCTATACCTTTTTCATCAGGTGCCTAAGAGTGACATACTAGTTGATAGTATAATTCTTCAGATTGAAAAATTATTTTATTTTTTCTATATTTACTTTTTATATATATAACTAATAATTATATGCTCTACCAAGATAATAAATAGATTAATAATGAGAGGATTGACTATAATAGTGTGATAGTTAGACAAATTATTTATATCAATGGTTTTATATAGAGATAATGACATTGTAAGTTTAATTTGGGGAGCCTTTTTGAATAAAACTATTGAAAATAATTTTGATGTGTGGTGTGATGAATTATAACCCCCTTTTTAGATATTTTTGTCTACATTGTGGTAGAATATGGATACAAATCTAAAATAGTTTATCGATTTTCATCCACAAACTAATAGGTAGTGTGAGGTTGTGAATATAATATTGGTGCAATTGTTGATAAGGTACACTATGAAGCATCCTAATACATGAGATGAAAAGTTTGTGTATATTAAACATTATTATAACATGTATTTACATTATTATACTAGTAAATATCTTTTTGAAACTTTTTTGGACTACCTACCCCATGTGAATTTAATTTTTTTTTGACACAATCATTAAAAAGTAATGAGAAATTGGATTATGATGTCTACAAGGATAAGAAATTTGTTGATAAAATTCAAATTATTGACCTCCAAGTATAAAAGAGGTTGAAGGAGTCTCAAGCTATGTATAAAGTGAGACATGATCAACATAGGACTGAATATAGTTTCCTTATTGGTGACAAGGTATGGTTTTTATTTAGGAAGGAAAGGATCCAACATACATTTAAGAAGCTTAAGCCACTAAGGTATGGTCAATTTGATATTATGGAACAAATGGGAAAGAATTTTATTAGACTTAATTTTCCTCCTCATATGAATATCTATTTAGTTTTCAAGATTGTGAAATTATGTCTTTCTAGCCTTCTATGATAGATAATTAAGATGAATAGTTATTGTTATCTTCCTTTGAATAACTTGACCCAAATATTCATTTTAATTAGGGAAAGATATTACTTTGTAGAAGGAGAGGGAAACATGAGGAGGAGTTAAATCATCTTGGCTAGTTGGGTTAAAATGGTAGCTACTTAGAAAGGCAAAATGATGTTTTAGAGAAGATGCGGGGAATATATTTAATCACTTATATAAGTCATAAATCTTATAGGTAGTTATAATACTCAAATTATGGAGGCTTAAAAAAAATGGATTTTTTATACTTAGTTTTTTGTGCAAAACTAATTACACTATTCCCAATTATATATAAACATGGTTGTAAGAACCTACATAAGAAAATTCATGTTTAAGAATTTAATTCATCTAAAAAAATAGTTTTAGAAAGATCCAAATACATTCACATTGATTAGGCATGTATTTATTGGTTATCTAACTTTAGGGTTTTCTCCAAAGGATAAAATGTCTCCTATTTGCATGGTTGTAGTTATGAAACCACCACAACATTTAGAAACTATTCATACACATATTGAAAATTTTGTAACTATTAGCATTTTTTAAAATCCATTATGTAACTATTATTATCATTATGTAACCACCTATATACAAACTATGACAGTTTCATCACTTTTGATAATGCAAGGAAGGGTAACAGTTTCAAACACTTCATCTCCCTATATAAATTTTCTCCAACTTCAAAAATTATACGGTTTAGAGGGATTATAAATGATTTTTGAAAAATAAGATAACACATCAGAGAGGTAGTGAGTTTTTAGTAAGTGGGATTCATATTATAAATTTTGAGTTTGATTATTGGTTTCTATTTAATCATTATTGTTAGTTATTATACTTGGTTCAGGTGTATAAGAGTTATTAGAAGAGTATTTGAAGTGAATTTCATGATATTTTATGAGTTTTAATAGAATTATATTATTTATTATACCCATATAGACCATTGACATTATCGTGTATATGGTTTTACAAACATAGTGGAAAGGGGAGTGTGTTTGCTCACCCACTAGAATTTTTACCACATTGGATTTCTCTAAGGTAATCCTTCAGTCATATATGTTTTTATTATCTCTATTTCTCTTTCATATGTTATTTATATTTATCAATCCATTCACAAGCATGTATTCATTTCTATTTGCATATCATAGTCTTAAAATGAATTGTGTATCAAGCTAAGTCTTTAGTATCCATGTTGATGAAGCTAAGAGTGGAATCTCCACCTATATTACAGATCATAAATGGTTCATTCAAATATATCAGGCTATATACAAACATCAGTCATGATTAATTGGTTTTATTTGATAACATTTATACATGATTATTTAAAAAATACACGGGTCTATTTCTTTACAAGAAAATAAGGCATTTGGTTATTTTTTAAGATTCAAAGTTATAATTTACAATGAAAGTGGGTTACTAAATTAAAATTTTGAGGACCGATAGAGTTGGTAAGTTCAAATAAAAATAATTAAATAATTATTATTATGTTAGAAATGAATTCAAAACAAAACTTATAAAAACATGTACACTAAAAAAAACTATTTATTGAGTATAAAAATAGGACCATTGCTAAAATGGCAATGTCCTTCTTACAAGAGAAGAGAACAAGAAATGAGTTGTGGGAAAAAGCAATAGCTAAAATTATGTGTATTCTTACCCATGGTCACACATTAAATGTAAATAATTATATACTAGAGGAAGCTTGGTCTGGTAGAATTCCTAGTGTAAACACTTTTGTTTTTTCAGTTGACTAACTTATGTGCATGTTCTAAAAGAATCTATAAAGAAAATTGATGCATAAAGTGATAGATGCATTTGTGTTGGTCATTTTTTTTGGAATCCTAAAAAAAAATTAATTGTATCATGTGATGTGATATTTGATTAGGGGTGTCGTAAGAAGGTTTACAATAGGAAAGACTAGTTACTATGGAAATGGAGTAATCCCAAGGTGACATTTCTCCTCTTTTCATGAGTCCTAGTAAGATTTCAACACCTCATGGTAGTCCAATTTTGTCATCATTAAATTATCTCTAAATTATATCTAAAATTATGATGTCAACTCTAATCTATCTAAATAATTTAAAATGTATTTCATAAATTTATCAAATAACTACAAATCAAGAGGATATAAATCATATTTCCAGTTGAATTAAGTTGTTATGAGGATGTAATTTTACATGGATTTTGGTGTGAGGAAATGGAGTTAGAAATGAGGGAAATTGATAAGAATGAAAGATGTGAGCTACTTGATCTTATGAATGATAAAGAGGTGATAATATTAAAATGGATTTATAAAAACAAATATGTGACTGATGTAAAAATTGAAATGTAGAAAACAAGGATAGTAGCGAAAGGATATGTAGAAGTATATGAAATAGACTATCAAGAAAAAATTTCATTAGTTTCTCACTAGGATATAATAAGAATAATTTTAGTATTAGAATCCCATAATAGGTTGGCATTTCATCAAATGGATGTCCAGTCAACATTATTGAATGGCTTCATTAAGGAGGACATTTTTGTATAATCCACCTCATTTTGAAGTAAAAGAGAAATAATATATGTTATACAAATGAAAATAAATCATTGTATAGCTAAAATCAAGATCCTAGATCTTGGTATTCAAGAAATACAGATTATTTATAGTATCATGGAATTATTAGAAGTAAAAATAAGCAAACATTATATGTGAAAAATAAAGGTAACAAAATTTTAAAGGTTTTATTTGTGTTGATAACTTGATTTTTACAAAGAATATTCTGCAAAAATCTAAGCACACAATGATGAAATAATTTTAGATGATTGATATTGGATTGATGCATCACTTTATTAGTGTGGAGGTATATTAGTCAATTGATGATATTTTTGTTTTTTAATTGAATTTTACCTAGAAACTATTGAGATGTTTCAAAATGGAAAAGTCTAAAGAAGTGGAAAATTAATCACTATAAATAATGAATCAGAATACTATAAATACAAATAAAAAGCCAATAGGCCAAGATTATGAATGATAACCAGCCTTGATTTGTATTAAAATATTCAAATAATTAAAAAACATGCATAAATATGCCTCAACTTAGAATTAGAGTTAACATACAAAATGTGTAAATCTAAAAATAAATAAAACATCAGCTACTACTTTTAGTAGTTGTTATTTCTAGTAATTTTTTAATGCAAGCACATGTAACTCTAAGGATATCCAAAAATTAAATAAAATCAAAAATTAATTTACGGGATTAATTTTAACTTAAGTTCATGTCTGGTTACAATAATAAACAATTGAAAAATTTATAAAAATACATGAAATAAAATTAAACTAACATTTTGGACCTTAAGATGGTCACATTTGGCCTTTAAAAAATATTTAAATCATCCTATAATTGGAAGGGAAGGTTATGGTTGAATCATAATTTTCAAATTGACCTTTTTGGCATGAGGATGGGCTCAAACAGAGTGATGGATCAAAAGTTAGGGCCTCCAAAATATCAACCTCTTTTTCTGCATCATTCTTTTCTAGTTGAAAACAACTCATCTCCTATGAGTTGCTCTAATTATATTACTACCATTTCTTCTTATTACTATTCCTTAGCTTCCATTCTATAGTCCAAGTGTTGTATTGCTAATCTAATCACTCCCACCATACCAAATATCTATCATAACATCCTTGTCTTATGTTTATTGTCTTCTTATACAAAACATGCACTATCTTTTTAGTCTTCTTCTTTGGAACCTATTTATTCCAATCTATTTTTTTATATTCTTAACCTTCCCCATATTATCCATAGAAATCATATAAATATGAAACATTAAAGATTGGACAAGGATCAAAATTATGTGGTAAGCTTACCTAATAAGCATTGTCATTTATTTTTTTCACAATTTTGTATGGTCTAATTTTCTTGTACTTCAGCTTGTTATATATGTGTCTTTCAAAAATATATCTTTCCCCAATTAAACCATCACTAAATCTCATTATTCAAGTTTTTTTTACCTTATTCTAACATGTGTTACTGATTTATACTTCTCATTAATTTATTGTACATTTTTCTTCCTAATTCTTCTTGTAATGGTTGTATATGTTCTACAAATGCTTGTAGATCATCACTAACTCATTTTGTAATTGGTAACTATACCAAATCTAAAACCCTCATAAGATTTATCCCATAAATAATATGAAATGCATATTTACCTATTGATATGTTCATTGAACTATTATAAGCAAACATAACTTGTGGTAAAGTGAAGCCCATTGCTTGGAATTTTCTCCCACTACGCATTTCAACCAATGTTTCAATCTCATATTTACAATTTCTATCTATCCATCTATTTGGGGGTGGTATGCACTAGTGAATTTTATCTTAGTCCCCATTATAATCCATAAAGTGCTCTAAAAATTACTTGTACATTTTGTTTTCCTATATTATGTAATAGTTTTTGGAACACCATCCAATCTCACAATATCCTTAAAAAATAATTTTGCAAATCTAGTGGCACTATTGGTTTTCATACATGAAATAAAATAAATCATCTTGGAAAACCTATATAAAACAATAAAAATAATAATAATTACCACTCTATGTGTTTGGTAATCCCGACACAAAATCCATACTCAAATTTGTTCATGGTCCTATTGGAACTAGTAATGGCATTTATAGTCATGTATTTTTTATATGTCCTTTTTCCACCTGACACATCCTACACCTTGTATCATATCTTATCACATATATTTTCATTATTGGCCACAAATAATTCTACTTCACCAAATCTATTATCTTTGTCTTACCAATATGTTTATCCAAACCACCATTGTGTAATTATATTCTTATATTGTCTCTTAAAATCCCATTTAAAATACATAATTGTTTCCCTTTGAATATATAACCTTCCTTAATATTATCCTCTTCATACACATTACTTGTATCACCAGTCAATGGATTCCATAATTGCTCAACTATGTTGCCAAAATCTAGATCAGTATCATATGCTTATTTAATAAATTCAAATAAAACCATTTCACTCACCATAGTAGTTATCAACCCCACTCACTTTCTCAAATAATCAGCTACCTAATTATGTTTTCCTAATTTGTGATTCAAGACAAAAGTATAACCCTATAAGAAAGACACCCATTTTTTTTGCCTACAATTTAACTTCTTTTTAATACTTACATGATTCAAAGCCTCATAATCAGTAAATAGGATAATCTTCATAGGCATTTGAGAATGCCTCCAATTTATTAATGCTTATACTATGGCATAAAATTCAACATCATAAGTATAATACTTTGTTCTTACCTTATTTAATTTCTCACGAAAATATACTATTAGCTTTCCTTCTTGACTCAATACAACACAAATTCCCACAAATCAAGAATCAAAATCAACCTCAAAAACTTTGTGAAAATATGGAAATTCTAAAATAGTTTTTTCTATAATTTTATTCACTAACAACTCAAATCTTTGTGTTGACTCTCTTGTCTATTCAATTTACTTTCCTATCATATAATTTGTTATTGATTCAACAATACTACTATAATTATTAATAAAATTTGTCTAAAAAAATTATAAAGCATGGAAACTTATTAACTCTATGATGTTCTCTATGATAGGGCACTCAATAATTGCTTTTACATATTCTTCATCGATTCTTACACCATCTACTAAAACTACAAATCCTAAAAATACCTAACTGTTCAGTATAAACTTGAACTTATTCAAATTTTAATAGAGATTACATTTTCTTTGAAACTATAATACCATTATCAAATGTTATAAGGTTTCTTATTTACTCTTAACAAATTTTAAATCCCATTAAAATAAACCAGCACAAACTTATAATTATATTCTCCTAGCACTATGTTCATCACCCTCATAAATGTGTTGGGTGCATTAGATAATCCCAATGCAATCACCATAAACTCATAAAAGCCATATCTAGTATTTAATGTTATTATATGTTCATATCCTTCATGAATTCAATTTTGATAGTAAACACTCAAATAATTATTGGAAAAATACTTTGCTCCTGCAAGAATACCTATTATATCATCAAAATGATGTATAGGAAACCTATACTTATTAATAATTTTATTGATTTTTATATTATCCACACACATATTGAACCCTCCATATTTCATTGGATTTAGGAACATTGGTGTTTCATAATGACTCATGCTCTTCCTTACTACACCCTTCTTCACTAATTTAGTAACTATTTTACTCAATTTTGCATGTTCTGTTGGACTCATCCTATAAGCTACTTAATTGGGTAGAAATGATATTAAAATGAGATCAATATTATGTTTAATATCTCTCTTTGGTGATAAATTATTAGCTAACTCATTAGGTATACCATCTACATATTCTTTCAACACTACTTATGCTTATCCTAGCTATTTGTGCCACTTCTGGGTCTTTTTTCGTTGCTACCAATGTCTAACATCAACTTATCATCTGTATATCTTTGATAAATTATTTTAAAGTTAGAATTATTTTAGACTACCTTTATCCTTTAAGAGGTAATCAAATTATCTTCATACCACCTTTCTAAAAACTATATGTGTTTTTTGCTCCAACATGATCTAGTTTTCTATCAAACCACCATGACCTTCCCAATAACAAATGGATTGCATCCATTGGTATAATATCACATAATATTTTATCCTTATAATTTTTATTTATAGAAAAATTTATTAAGAACATTATCTACATTAAATTCATTCCATTTATTAAACCATGAAATTCGATAAGGATTGTGATGTTTTTCATATTGTAAACTTAGTTTATCAATCATATTTTTAGAAATAATATGTTATTAACTACCTCCATATATATTTAATTTAAATATATTACCTCCTTAAGTACACCCTATTATAAATACATTTGTTAATAGCCATGCATCACCACCTTTTTTTTCTTCACATTTTTTTTCCTTGGAGAAATCATTATTCTACTCATCATGAGATTGTCTCTAATATCTGTTGTTGTAACATTAATATTTTGCTCTTCTATTTTAGATTAAACTAAGTTAAATATTTCATGGTATTCTTAACTTCATTATTGTTATTAATAGTGTTTACAATAATATTATCTATGGATTTTTTCTTTGCATTTACAATAAACATAGGTGATGTAGAAAACTTAGGCCAATCTTTTGGAGGCCAAATTTTTTGACCCATAGCTCCATTTGAGATATTCCACATATCAAAATGACTATCTCAAAAATTTCATTGCTTCTCTAATCTGATATTTTTATTAGATTTTTTTTTATAGGTCAAACATGACAATCTAAGGGTCCAAAATTGCAATTTTCTGATTTTTTAAGATTTTTTTTATTTTTAGAAATTGTATATTTTAATGAAAAGACTTGAACATCATTTGAAATTTGAACAATAGGATAGTTTTAGTATTTAGAGTATTTTAGGAGGTTTTTATATTTGTGCACACTTGCATGCAAAACATACTAAAAATAACATCTATGAAAAATATAAGTTTGTTTTTAGATTTTAGTTTTTTTTTTTGAAAATTTTCATGTCAACTCTAATTTTGAGTTGAGGCTTATTTAAGAATATTTTGAGTTTGTAATTATTTTAAGTTATTAAATATAAATCAATATAATTTATTGTTTTTATAAGCTTTACCTTTTAATAATTTATTATCTTGATTATTTTTGGGTTCATTATCTTGTATCAGAGAATGGTTGAATCTTAGTAGAGTAATTGCATAGATGAACTAGAATATATAAGAGATATAGAGGTAAATATAATAATTAATAAAGTTTATCACCAATCAAAAAAAAAGACAAGGTGCTGATGAAGTTGAGGAAGACATGGATCTTGATGAAAAAATTTAGTTAAAAAAAACAATATGATCAACCACCATTGATGGAAGAGAGGATGGTTTGATATTTATAAGGAAGAAATGAAGGAATAAGAGTTGATGTTATAGATTATGTAGGTAGTTTAAAACCAAAGGATTTGATAGATTGGATGAATAGCATGGAAAAGTTCTTTGAGTATAAGACTATGAGGGAAGACAAGAAGGTAAAGTTTTCATGCACAAAATTGAAAGGTCGTGCAATGATTTGGTGGAATAACCTATAGCAAGAGAGATAGAGAAAATTTAAAGAGAAGATTAATACATGGAAAAAGATTGAGAATTATGTGAGGGAGAAATTTCTTCTTGTGGATTATTCACAAACCCTATGCAGAGGATTTAAAAATTTAGGGTAAACAGATCATAGTATACAAGAGTATACATATTATTTTTATAGACTATCTATACAAGTGAAACATGATGAAACAAAATATAAGATTTATAAAAGGTATGTCAATGGTTTAAAATTTACTATTCAAGATGAATTAATCATGTAGAGATTACTTTGCATGGAGGATGCTTATCAATTAGGTTTGAAATCAAAAGGAAAATAAAATAGATTAAATTTTAAAAGAATGTCTCATGGTCCAAAAAGTGAAAAATCCCCTCTAATAAGGGGATGTGGTGGATTTAATAACACGAGATGAGGATTTAATAGTAATATAGGTGAATCATCATGTGGTACAGAAAGTCAAGATGACAATAGGCAAGGGTTTAAATACCAATAAAGAGGAAGATGGTTTCATAGAGGATAAGGTTACGGTAGTGTTAGATGATGGTTTCTAAATCATTGTAGATATTATGTCTATTATAGATGTGGAAAAGGACATAGAGCATTTGGATGTCCATTAAATAAATATCAACAAAGGAGGCAAGAAGATCACTCAATAGCGAATCTAGTTGAGGGTGAGATATAAGAGCAAAAAAATGAAGTTGTACCCATATATTTTTGAGAGAATCTCATAATGAGAATAACCATGATCTCTCTAAATAAGGAACAAGTGTAGAATAAATAGGGTGGTGATGTATGGCTATGATCAAACATTTTTTGACAAGATGTACTTTAGGTGGAAAGGTATGTAAAGTAATTATAGATGGTGGTAGTTGCGAATATATAGTTTCTAAACAATGGATAGAGAAACTAAATTTACAATGTAAAAATAATCATAATCCTTATCAAATTTCATGCTTTAAGAAATGGAATTAAGTTACAATAGATAAAAGGTGCTTAATCAAGTTTTGTATAGGAAAAAGTTATAATGATGAAATATGGTCTGATGTTATTCTGATGGATGCATGTCATGTGTTATTGGGAAGACCATGGCAATTTGATAGGAAAGTAATTCATGATGGAGAAAATAATATGTATAATTTTTGGAAAAGTGGTCGGAAGATAGTTTTTTAACCTCTTAAAGAGGAAGAACAGATATAAAGCATTCTCTATACTAAATAATTTATCCAAGATATAAAGGTGGCAAGTTGTTATTATGTATTAGCTGCAAAGAGTGAAGAAACAAAAATGGTTACAATACCAGGAAAAGTAGTAAGAGTGTTGAAATAATATGCAGATATTATGCCTAATGAGTTACCAAATGGTTTACCACCAAAAAGAGATATTCAACATCACATTGATTTAATTCTAGGATTAGCTCCACCCAATCATGTAGCTTATAGGATGATTCCACTAGAATATACAAAATTAAATAAATAGGTTACTAAATTATTAAGAAAGAAGATAAAAAGGTAGAGTATGATTCCATATACAACACCACCATTTCTAAATCCAATGAAAGATGGAGGATGGATAATGTGTGTGGATAGTACAACCATTAACAAAATTTAAATCAAGTACAAATTTCTTATACCTCATTTAGATGATACGATGGATGTCCTTGTAGGGCCAAATATTTTACAAAGTTTGATCTAAGAAGTGATTATTATCAGGTTGAAATTCATGAAGGAGATGAATGGAAAATATATTCAAGACTAAGGATGGCTTATATGAATGGATGGTGATGCATTTCTAATGATCTAATTAACTTAACACATTTATGAGAATGATGAATACAATACTATGAAAATATATTGATAACCTTTTGGTTGTTTATTTTGATTACATTTTGATATTTATAAGAATAAATAAGAACACTTATAACATTTGAGAATGGTATTGGATTTATTAAGAAGTATGCAAATTTGAATAAGTGCAGATTTATGTTGAATAGTTTGATATTTTTGGAATTTGTAGTTTCAACTAATGGTGTGGGAATGGATGAAGAAAAAATAAAGGGAATTGTTGAGTAGTCTATTCTAGAAAGGATTATAGAGGTAAGAAGTTTTCATGGTTTACTAACTTTTAACATAAAATTTATTTAAAAATGTAGTAGTATTGTGGCACCAATAACAGATTGCATGTGAGGGAATAAATTTAAATGGACTAGATTAGCCACATAAATCTTTGATTTTTTAAATAAATGGATTATGGAAAGAATGATTTTAGCATTAAATTTTTTTTATAAAGTGTTTGAGGTTGATTGTGATGTTTCATTTGTGAGATTTGGTGTTGTGTTGAGTCAAGAAGAAAATCCAATAGCATATTTCAGTGAGCAATTAAATGAGGTAAGAACAAGGTAATCTACCTATGATGTTGAGATATATGCAATTGAACAAGAATTATGACATTGGAGTTGTGTTTGTAGTATGGTGTTGTGTTTGACCTATGGTGTTGTGTTTGTCCTATTTATAGATCATGAGGCTTTGAAGTATGTGAATACAAAAAAAAAATTGAATAATAGGCATGCCAAGTGGGTTTATTTCTTGTAGGGGTATACTTTTGTGTTGAAACATAAATCTAAAAAATAAAATCATGTAGCTGATATATTGAGCAAAAGAGTAGTGTTATTAACTACTATGATGACATAGGTAGTTGGATTTGAAGATATCAAAAAATTATATGATACTAATCCATATTTTGGCAAAGTAGTTAAGTAGTGTATGAATCCATTAATAATTGGTATAGAGACTATTCATGGTGAGTATATTAGAGAAGTAGGTTATCTCTTCAAAGGAAAACAATTATGCATCCTAGTTGGATCTGTATGAGATAATATAATAACAAAATTACATAGTGGTGATTTGGTTCAACATTTTGGTAAGATGACGACAATATCTTTGGTGGAGGAAAAGTAGTTTTGGCCAAAGATGCAGAGAGATGTGACAAGGTATTTTTCAAGGTGAAATATATGTCATGTGGCTAAAGGACATAAAAAAAATACTATATAATTCATATCATTACTGGTTCCAAGAGGATCATGGATAGATTTGAGTATAGATGTTCTATTGGGATTTCCAAACACATAGAGAGGTAATTATTCAATTTTTGTTATTGTAAGCATATTTTAAAAAAAGGTTCATTCCATTTCATGTAAAGCAACCAATGATGTCATTAGAGTTGAATAATAATTTTTTTAGGATATTGTGAGATTGCATGGTGTTCCAAAAACTATTACTTTATATAGGGATACAAAATTTCTATGTCATTTTCAGAGGACTTTATGGAAGAAGATAGGTAATAAGATATAATTCAATAATGGATATCACCTAAAAATAAATGGATGAACAGAAGTTATGAATAGGATCTTGTGAAATTTATTGAGATGTATAGTGGGAGAGAAGCCCAAGTAATGGGACTTGGCTTTACCATAAGCTAAGTTTGCATATCAAATTTTAATGAGTAGATAAATATGAAAGTCACCATTTAAAATTTCTTAAGGGATAAATATTATGGTTATTTTATATTTGGTTCAATTACCAATTATAAATCGAGGTAGTCATTATGCATAAGTGTTTACAAAACATATGCAATAATTAAAAGAAGGACTAAGAAGAAATTTATGAGAAATCAATGAGAAATATAAATTATTAGCATATGTCAAAATAATATCCAAGGTATTTGAAGAAGGAGTGTTGGTAATCATTTAATTGAGGAGAGAAATATTTCCAAAATTCACGTAAAACAAGTTGAAGTATAAGAAAATTGGACCATGCAGAAATGCGAAGAAAATCAATGACAATGGTTATGACGCAAGTTTACCATATAATTTTTATATATCCCTTGTATTTAATATTTAATATTTATATCAATTACACAGAGAATAATATGGTGAAGGTGATGAATATGAATAAGTAAATTGGCATCAAGAGGTTCCAAAGAATAAAAAGAAAGGATAGTTCAGGTTTTGGATATGAAGACAAGGAACATAAGGAAAGGGAATTATACCAGGTATTTGGTGTAGTTGGAAAAATTGTAGAAAGAAAAAAATAATTGCATTATAAAATGGGATCAGAAGAAGATTGATAAATAAAAATGGTAGTAGTATAATTACGCCAATTCAAAGGAGCTAAGTTGTTTTAAACAAGAGGAGAATGATTGAGAAAAAATAGGTCAAACTTTTGGAGGCCATAATTTTTTACCTATAGCTCTATTTCATCTCTTCCACACATCAAAATGACTATTTTGAAAATTTCATTGCTACCCTAAGCCATGATTACCCCTTATATGTATTTTTGTTATTTTTTTTAGGCCAAACATGCCCATCTGAGGGTTAAAAATTGTAGTGTGTTGATTTTTTAGAATTTTTGTATGTTTAGAAATTATATATTTTTATGATAAAATGTGAAATTGATTTTAATTTCATCTAATAGGATAATTTTAGTATTTATATTATTTTAGGATATTTCTACAGCTACACACACTTGCATGTAAAACTTACTAAAAGTAATAGCTACTAAGAATAAAAGTATTTTTTAGATTTTAATTTTTTTGAATTGTTTCTTGTCAACTCTAATTCTAAGTTGAGGCTTATTTAAACAATGTTTGGGTTTGTAATTATTTCAATTCATCTAATACAAATCAATATAAGTTATCTTTTTAGAAGTTTTATCCATTGATAATTTATTGTCTTGATAGTTTTGAGGTTCATTAATAGGACCTATGTTGATTCAGGTACCATCCTCTACCACAACCATCACTTCATACTATCTAAAACCCTAATATTTTTTACTAGTATTAAAACCCTTGTTTATTATCTTCTTGTTTTTTTGGCTCATGAGATGATTCTTATCTATTGATATGAAACCCAGTTTTTTTATTAAATCCACCTCATCCTCTTATAGGAGGGGATTATCATCTTCTTTTCCCATTAGATGTTATTTTTAAATTTAGTCTATTCTATGTTTTTGCCTTCAAAACTAATTGATAAGCTTCCTTTGTTAAAAATATTCTATGCATGCTTAATTCATATTAGATAAAAAAATTCAAACCATTTACATACCTTATAGCCATCTACTCTTCTATCTCATCATGATCTACACATATGGAAAGATTGTAAAAATCATCTAATTTTTTATACTGTGATCATTTTGCCTCAAATTTTAAAGTATTCTATATAGGATTTTTGCATAATCCATAGGAATAAATTTCTCCCTCGACTTATTCTCCATATTTTTCCATGAATTGATATTCTCTTTACCTTTTCTTTGTATTTATTTTTGTTGGTGATCTGACCAAATCATTGCATGAACCTTTAATTTCACGCATGGAAAATTTACCTTCTTATCTTCTCTCATAGTTATCCATTCAAAAAAATGGTTGCATGCTATTCATCCAATCTATCAACTCCTCTAGTTGTAAACTTCCACTATAATATTGAATGTCAACCTTAATTCCATCATTCTTTCCTTATAAATCTCTAACAATCCTCTCTTCCATTTATGGTGTTTGTTATTTTTGTTCCTCTCATAGAATTTTAAACAATATGGGTTAATTTTTCTTCTTGCCTTTATAGCTCTAGTATAGTAAATTTCATTTTATCGATTATTCCTTGTCTTGTCACCATCTCTTACATGTCCAAGATTCAAAATTGTTCTAATACTAAATAATGAACCAAAATATTAAGAAAAAAATAATAATATAACAGATAAATATTCTAAAAAATAACCAATATTGATTTGTATTGAACGATTTAAATAATTGCTAACCATGCATAAATAAGCCTCAACTTAGAATTGGACTTGACGTGAAAAATTAAAAACTATAAAAATAAAAAAAAACTTGACCTACTATTTTTAGAAGCTGCTATTTTAAGTAAGTTTCACATGTAAGTGTTCATAGCTCAAAAAATATCCAAAAATAAACTAAACTTTAGAATTAATATATCAAATAAATTTTAATTGAAGTTCATATCTAGTTAAAAAATATACTTTTTTTAAATATATAAAGATATGTAAATTAAATTTAATGTACAATTTTAGACCCTTATATGGTCACATTTGGTTTCTAAAAATTATTAAAAAATTCCTTAACTAGAAGGGTGGGATATGAATGCAACTAAATTTTTAAGTCAATCATTTTGGCATGAAGGTTGGTTCAAATAGAGATATGGATCAAAAGTTATGGCCTCCAAAATTTTTACCACTTTCTTTGCTTCAGTGATTCTTACTCTAAATGACATTATTTTCAGCTAAATCAATTAGTTTATGGTCTAACGTTTATGATTTAGGGTTTAAGATTTAGGGCATAGGGTTAAAGGTATATGATTTACAGTTTAGGGTATAATTGATTCCAAATAATGAATGAGAATACTATCAAGATAAATAAAAATATAATAGGCAAATATTTTGAAAAAATAATTAGTATTGATTTCTATTGAATGATTCAAATAATTATAACCCATTCATAAATAAGCCTCAACTCAGAATTATATTTGACAAAAAAAATTGAAACTCTAAAAATAAATAAAACTCGACTTATTATTTTTACTAACTAGTATTTTTAGTATGTTTTGCATGCAAGTGCACACAAATATACAAATCTCAAAAAATAAATTAAATTCTAAAATTAATTTATCAGACAAATTTCAACTAAAACTCAAGTCTTGCTACAAAAATAGACTATTTATAAATTTATAAAAATATGAAAAGTAGAATTAAAACTACAATTTTAGACAATTATATGGGTGCATTTGGTCTTTGAAAAATATCTAAAACATCCCATAAATGAAATAACTGGTTATGGATCCATTAAAATTTTTGATCCAATCATTTTTTCTCTAAGATGGGCTCAAACAAAGATATGAATCAAAATTTTTGGCCTCTTCAAGTTCGACATCTTTTTATACGTTAGTAACATTGAAATTTGATAAGTAAAAGTAAGAACATCAACATGAATGATATTCAATTTCAAAGGATGGTCGGTAGTTTCATGCATCTAGCATTTAATAGACCAAATATTTCTTATGTAGTAAGTCTTGTTTCCATATTTATGATAGATTTGCATGAGAATCACATGAGAGATATAAAAATAATAATACTTTAGTATATTAAAGGCATTGTGTATCATTTCATTCATTTCATGACATCGAAGAGTTTAAAATTAATTAGATTTTCATATTTATATTGGTTTGGTTTAATAGATGATCAAAACCAAAATTAAGGATATATATTTTTAATCTTGGCAATGGAATTATATCTTAGAGCTGAAATAAGTTAAAAAAACTATTCCTCTTTCTAAAACAAATGTGGATTGTATATCAATAACATCAATATGTTGCTAAGCAGTTTGGATATGTAGAATTTTGAAAAAAAACAAAAAAAACAATGAAACGATCCTATTAGTATACATTATGATAATAAGACTACATTTGGGTAGGAAATTATTATTTATGTTATAAAATAATGAAACATAAATAGATTCTTCATCATTTTATTATAGATTCGATTCATCAAGGAGAAGTGAACTTATAGTTTTTTAAGACAAAATCAATTACAAGGGATAAATTTTGTTCATTATGTAATAAATTAATAACTTTTCCCTTAATCATTAAGGGGGATAATGTTGAAAAAATTAGTGCTTAAAATCTAGCGTAATAAGCATAATACTGTACACTTACATGTATGTAACCAGTGTTTGATTTTAAACATTAGTTACTTCCACTATTTTAAATACAATAAATTGTTAGTTTATTATTAGTTATTTCCTCAATTATGTGAGTTTATTCAAAAAATTTAGTGATACTTTGTATCCTAAATTATTAATTTAATCATATTCATAATTATCTTATTTTTTATTAAATAAACCAATTTTATTCCAAATTTTAGTAATCCCTGGTTTTTATCCTATAACATTATTTAAATTTTCATCACATATAAATACATATTGAGGTAAAAATAACATAATATAAAAAACCATTAACATAATTTTTAATAAAAACTTATACCATCTCAAATCCTTAGACACATGTGAATCTCAAGCTACACCATGTAGGTGAGTTAAGATGCAAATCTTGTCCTTACTAGGAGTCTATTAGACATTAGAATTTTTACTTATTTATATTAAAAAGTTAGTTAATTTTTTTCTCTAGTTTTGATTCCTTGCTGGAGATGATGACATATTTTGGGTTGGAAAATAAACTAAATTATTAATATTTTGTATACGTACAATTTGCCTACTTTCATTTTTTATTAAATAATTAAAAAATTTATCGATGGATTTATTGTGAGGTAACATTATGCATGATCCAATAACAAAGGATGTCCTTTTGTTATTAAAATTTATAAATTTTTATAATTTCATTTTTAATCTTTTTCAAATTAAAACTATCTATATATATGTAATAATAATAAAAATTAGAGTTCGCTCACATTTCTAGGTTTTGTAATTAACAATAAAATTTAATGTTCACTCAGATTTTATGGTATTGTAATCTAATGCATTTAATAATTTTTATTATAATTAAAGGACAGTACAAAACATTTTTAGATGGTAAAATAAGGTTCAAATTTCCCATTTTATGTTTTTTTTAATATTAGGTACCAATATTTTGTTCTTTTGTTTAGTTGAGTCTTTTTCTCTTAGAGGTGGAGGTTCAAACCCCTTACATGGTGTTGTTATTAATTTTATCCTATAAACACCTTTAATAATGAAATAAGGATAATGAAAGAAACTCCCAACACTTTTTCATTAAACCATCTCCAATTAAACTAAAATATTAATAATAATATTATTTAAAAAACATTAAAATCAATACAAACAACTATTAAACTCATTGTTATGAATGTAAACTTTATAGAATTTCAAACCCTAATTTTTATCTCTATTGCTATTATTTCATTTTAATAATACTTTATTGTTAATCTACCAAAAAAAAGACAATTAAAATAGAAAAAATATTTATTACACTTCGACCATTCAAACTTTAATGTAATATACACAACAAATTTAAAAAAAAATAAAAAAAATAAAAATGAAATGAAATAAAATAAACACATACTTAGAGGAAAAAAGAAAAAGGAAAAACATCAAAACAAACAACTAATTCATAAAAATGATCTAACAAACCTAAAGACTATATAAAATACTTCAACCTCTATCATACTCTAAATAATCATGCACCTTCCTCTTAAGCATCACTGGATTGCTCATCGCCATCCAATCCTTTATATATATGAATTGAAATTTGAATTACAAGAACCTTGAACTAAGGCAAGTTTCTCTATTATATTTATATTGAAAATCTTCACCACCATTGTTCATAACTGAATAATCCTAATAGATTAAACTTAAATTTATTAAACATAGAACAAATACCTAATGAATACAAAGAAAGGAACCGCACTAAAGTATATAAAATTTCTTATAGGTGGAAGGATATATATGCATTACTCTCATTCTATTGTACTTACCTTGTATGGTGGGTATACTAGTTATAGTCCACTATCACCTTGTATGGGGTATATTGGTTATAGTAACTTTCCAAATTATGGATGTATAAAATTAATTAATAAAATTAGGTAGGGTTTTCATATTAGTGGTTATTATTTTTATAAAAAATTATTTATAATAATTTTATGAAACATTATAATTTTAAAAATTGTTAAAAAAATATTTATATATTAAAACAAAGAATTGCCATTTTTAAAAAGAAAAAAAAATAATAAGTTCGAAAGTGCAAAATATTTGTAATAGTTGTTATTCATTTTTTTATTTTTAAGTTATATCAAATATTATACATTTATTTTTTTCATCATTTCATAAGATTTAAAGAATCATAAAATAGTTTAATAGGTAAAAAGACTCCTAAAATATTGTTTATAAAAATATGTATATTTATGAATGCTCCTTTTATAAAACCACAAGGTTATCTTTCTTAGTTAAACATTTTTTCTTACCATTTATAATTAATAAATAATAAAATAGGATAAGACACATTATATTTAAATTTTAATAGTATAAATTGTTAGGGATTATTTTATTACATTAGTAGTTACAGTAGATATTTATCAAGAGGTAAATATAATATTATGTAAGTTACAACTCACGTAGATAGAATAGTCGGTTAGTAAAATATATTGTTTATTAAAACACTATATTCTTATTATAATGGTATCTCTATTAATGGGTTAGTTTATTTTATCCTTATTATTTTATATGAACTTGGTAAATCATCTTCCCTATTTAATAACCCATGTATTATTGAAATAATATGTAGAAAATTATTATGGTGTGTTGAAATCTCTCTCTCTCTCTCTCTCTCTCTCTCTCTCTCTCTATATATATATATATATATATATATATATATATATATATATATATATATATATATATATATATATATATATATATATATATATATATATATATTTACATCTATATATATATATATATGCTCCATCTATAAAACTAAAAGGTTGTATTTCTTAGTTAAACATTTTTTTCTTACCATTCATAATTAATAAATAATAAAATATGATAAAATCCTATTTGAAGTTTAATAGTATAAATTATTATAGATTAATTTGTTACATTACTAGTTATAGTTGATATTTATCAAGAGGTAAATATAATATTATGTAAGTAAATTACAACTCATGTAGATAGATTAGTTTCTTAGTAAAATATATAGTTTATGGAAATAACATATTCTTGTTATACCGGTATGGGTTAGTTGTTTGTTATCCTTAGTATTTTATAGGAACTTGGTGAACCGTCTTAGCTACTTAATAACCAATGTATTATTCGATGCAAAAAATTATTGTGTTGTGTTGAAATTTTTTATCTCTATGTATTCAGCATGATTAGATTTGAACCAACCTCATTACCTCATATCAGAGTAGGCATATAGAATTATGAGATTTATGAGGGGTGTCTATAATTTTGAGTTACCCCAATTCATGCATTATTATTTTTCATAGTCTTGTTATTTCTGTGTGAAATTAGACAAGATGCATTGCTCACCTATACGTATTCAATGTTCAGTGATGTATCGAAGTCATCAATTTTTTTTATACTAATCTACCTTGGATCTTCACTCATAGCGATGCCATTCTATAATTTTTAATATATGATAATTTTCTTAATTTTTTTTGCATTACATTAATAGAACTTTGACTTTATATACTTTTGCATTTAATTTTGTTGGAGTAAAGAGTGGATGAGCAAGAGAGATATGTTTCCTTGGTGAATTTAAAAGATATAACATGGATTTAAAAAAAAACAAGGTTATTCTAGTGATCAATGATTAGTGCACAACGCTCCTTCAATCTTCCAGATCTGACTCTAAATATTCCTTAATGGATTCATCAAGCTCAAATTCTCCTATGCAAGCCTATCTATAGTTTGAAAAACTCTTCAAAAGTTATAGCTCACTCTCTAAATCACTATGCAGAAATTATATTTGTGACTATCATGGAAGCTCTAATAGTAGTGATTTATTTTTTATTATCATCAAAATGGCTAAGGATATTATGGTTACCAAGCCACCCATCATCCATGTATATATAATTAGAATCCATGTGTTAATTTTTAAGCCTTAAATTCTTTTAGTTTAGTTCATAGGTTTTTCATTTTCCTTTTAAATTTCAGTATTATATGTTAATTTGGAATTAAGTCCATTACGATTTCCATAGACTTTATTTGTGTATTAATTTTTTTTTAGTTTAGAGATAATACTTAAGGATTTTATTAGTTTACAGTTTGTTTTGGTCATTGTTAAAACATGACAACATAAAAGTCAAATAGATTTAGTGGTTTTTATTACATTTGAAGCTTAAATCTTTATTATTTTTATCTAAAGTATTTTTTAAGTGTGTTTTTAAATATGAGTCAAAATTTTAAATTCATTTTTTCATCAATAAAGCATTTTAATTCATGTTTTCAAGAGTTCAAATATTTATGTTTTTTTAGGTCATATAGTATCACTATCAAGATTGTGAAAATAAAAAATATTTGCCTAACTGTTATATTTTTGCTTATACATGATGTTTGGATTGCGAGAGGAGTTTCTCCATAACCAAACTTCATTGATACATGTGCTGAGTAAATAGGATCATATACTAGAGGATGGAGAAATGAAGGCTAGATGTTTTAGAGCCTCTCATCAATCACCAACAATGATGCCCAAAATGATTTGGTGACATATGTAGTGTGGTATTATTTTTTTATAGTTTTTTTTTTGTGGTTTTACAAGTGACAATATAAGTACATGCATGTTCAAGTAAAATAGTTTGTGTGTAATTCTAAACATAATAAATAATGTGACAACAGTGTGAAAGGACAAAAAGACCAATATAAATCAGTTCATGGATCTTGAAAAAGTTTGTGATAGATCTAGATAACCACCAAAGGTGAATGGTTGATGGGTCCTATTCATGTCAAGGTTTTTTGTAGCCCTAATTAAAACCATGGAAAGAGTGAGTCTTTTATTATATCAATTTCATGAGATAAATAGTGCATGCCACAAGGGTGAGCATACTGTAGGTGAAAGTGACAATGTTTTTACACCATGAAAAAACTAACGGGGAACGTTAGAGATTATTTTATTACATTATTAGTTATAGTAGATATTTATCAAGAGGTAAATATAATATTATTTGAGTAAATTAAAACTCATATAGATAGATTAGTTGGTTACTTAAATATATTGTTTATGAAAAAAAATATTCCCTTTATACACATATTTTGATTAACAGGTTAGTTATTTTTAGCCTTCCTATTTTACATAAAGTTGGTAAACCATCATGGCTATTTAATAGCACATGTATTATTCGAATCATATGCATAAAAGTATTATGGTGTGTTGAAATATTTTGTCTCTATGTATTTGGCGTTCCAAATCTGAACCAACCTCATTATAAATTATTTAAATATCAATAACATATTTTTACTACTAACATACTATTTTAATTTATATTATTTATTAAAAATATAGATTTGAGATTGATTTATATTAATCTTAAAATATACTAAAAAAATTAATATTCATCTCTAAATGTTATACTGTAATCGATTTTTACATTTTATTATTAAATATAAATTAAGTAATTATTTATTTTATTCTAACTTAAAATTAATATTTTTAAAATTATAACTTATCACACATTAATATAATAAAAATATTCATGCTTCTTAATATGCCTTAAATGCATCAAAATTGAACAAATCCATCTCTCATACCAAATATTTTCTTTATATAAAGGACAAGACTTATGTTGATTTTATTAGTTTCATTTTTTGTTTATTAATTCTAACTTGTATGAGTCTCATATGCTATAAAATATCTAGTTAGCATCACATCTAAGTAATACTGTAGACGTAGATACTAAAAAAAAGACCACCTGCTTGGAATATGTGCTTAGACTTGTCTATATTTTATTTCGCTATTACTAAACTCAAAGATAAATAATTGTAAAGAAAGAAAAGGGGTGTTTTAAAAACATGAACAACGATTATTAATTTTTTCCTTCATACATAAGTAATTTTATTCAATACACACACACACACACACACACACACACACACACACACACACACACATATATATGTATATGTATATATGTATATATATGTATATGTATATAAATGTATATATATATATATATATATATATATATATATATATATATATATATATATATATATATATATATATTTTATATATTTATATGTACATATATACATATGTACATATGTACATATATATATATATATATACATATATATATATATATATATATATACATATATATATACATATATATATATACATATATATATACATATATATATATACATATATATATATACATATATATATATATATATATATATATATATACATATATATATATACATATATACATATACATATATATATATATATGTATATATATATATATATGTATATATATATATATATATATATATATATATATATGTATATATATATATGTATATATATATATATATATATATATATATATATATATATATATATATATATATATATATATATACGTGTGTGTGTGTGTGTGTGTGTGTGTCTATCTAGTTTCGTTGGCCAACCTAAAATATTCAAGAAGATATGTAACTTTCTAAAAACAAAATCGTGTGACAACCAAACATATAATCTAGAAAACTAATAATGGTGTTCCTCTTAGAAATTATTTGTAGTTACAATTTTAAATTTAACCATCATGTCCTCTGAAGGAAACATAAGTTTATAATAAGAGGTTTTGATCTGTATTTTCTATGAAAGGGTGAGGATGTATTAATTGAAGTGCATAGAATTTATGTTTTATTTAATTACTATCCATACCAAACAACTCATGTCAGATAAAAACATAGAGAAAAATATTTGGAAAGATATAAATAATTGCTTTTTATTCATTTAACTAACATGTTGAGACCTATATTATAAAACTCCATATAAACTCACTTACGTTATAAAATTGGGCATCATTTTATTTGTGAGAGAGTTGGAAGGAGAATGTGAACATAGAATAGAAGATGGTAATGTTATATGATCAATAATTATTATATGTCGAAACATGAAATTAAATATTCAAAAGAGTGATAATGAAATTAAAAAAGCTAATGGTTTGAAAAAAAATGTCATGATCCATGACATGCAGATTATGGTTTGTGTTTTTATTATTTTTAATTTTATTGTAAAATAATATTGTAGCATCATCGACGGAAAATAATTCTTCTGAGACACTATACATGTTCATCAGTTTTGACTAATGTTGTATATGTTGAGTGCTAGAGAAAGGAGAGAGAAAAACAAATCTAACATTTATGGTTAAAGCAGAAGTCATGTCATGTTCCTTCACTAATTGATTACTAGGATTAAGCCACTCTACTAAAATATCATCATTATGTTGATGGCTAAGAGGATGAACTCCATATTTTCCTATTTAAATGTAACCATCTACTGTCCCATTTTCTATGTTACATCTTCCAAAAGCATATGAGGCTCATTAATGGAGAATTTTAGGATGATTTTAAAATAATACCCTAATCTCATAAACCTTTTAGCTAAAAATTAATGATAAATATTATGATATCATACTTCAACTCGATAATACGAAATCTAAAAGATTGATCCTTAAGCTACTCAAAACATGCACCATCTATAAGTACATTTTTTACAAAGTTTTAATGGAGAATACTACATGTAGTGATTGTTAACATTCTTAGTTTACATCAATTTTTTTTATGTTAAAATTTATTAGGTTTACTTTATTATCTTAAGTCAATTTAGGTGTGTGCAATCTATTATTATGTGAATTTTCGATACACACATTTTATATTTATGAGGTTTCACACATTATTTTTATTTATTTTTATGGAATCTTGAGTTTCATGTCACATGTAACTCCTTCAACACTTATTACACGCTTTATCTCACCTTATGGTCATTAGTGACACAAGACAGAAACTAATAAGGTTGTGTAAATAAATTATTTTTACTTGTAGTTCTATTTTATGAGATATGTCCTCTCTCATTATTCATTAAAAAATATTGAGACATGTTTATTATATATTTAAGGTCACTCTTATTTATATTATTTCATTTTATAATCCTCTATTTATTAATATTGATATTTTGGAGAATATTGATGTAGGCATTTCCTCTTAATACATTTCGGTTTTTATTCTGTTGATTTGGTTTCTCAATTTATCATTTTATGTCTCAAATTCTTGGTATGGATTAATTATAAGGTTATATATTATGTTTTTTTATATTCATTTATGATATTAAATATTATTTTTAAAGACCATATCATTTATTTCTAACATGCTATCAATGCGGGTTAATTTTTACATTTAACTTTTCAATGCGGGTGAAATAATATAATTATTTTTTAATCTTAACCTATTATAATTTATCCTATTTATCATCTATTAAAAATATATTTTATCTCTCTTTGATTTTATTCTACTATTTTATGTCTCATAAAATGCATAAGTGATCTATCTTGTTATTTAAATATTAATATTTATTCATTATAATTTTTTGTATTCTTCAATAAAACCTTATATGATAGAGGGTTAATATATTTTTATTATAAATTTAGGTTTATCTCAATAAAAATGTTATTCTAAAATCTATAAAAAAATTATTAAAATTTTGGCCTGATCGAGATCACCATCTTGTAGAAATTGTGAAAATGGTAACTATCCTTTTTAATACAATTTTTCACTAAACCCCATTTAAAATGGGGTCTATATATTTTTAATCAAAATAAGGGTTTATATAATTTATTTTTAAATTATTACTATTTAATATTGAAATTAATAGTTAAAATGTTGGTATGATCTACATCATTGACATGTAAAAATCATGAAAATTCTAATTGTCTATC
>JARHVA010006839.1:272500-302500 GCA_037957365.1 Torreya grandis | reverse complement strand
GAAAAGAAGGGTTGGACTTTAGCCAGTAGGAAGAGTAAATGTAGACTCAAACTAGGCCCTTCTCAAATGTATCATAATTCATAGGGTCCCATGTTAAATAAAGTAATGTATATTCCCTACTAAGCCTAGGGAAAAATAATGGTTTTTGTGGTTATCTACTTGTTGGTTTTTTGGTAGGACGCATTATTATAGGATGAATGCTATTGGATGTTGGTTTTTTTATTGATTGTAAGTTAGATCTTGTTGGAAGTTAATTGGATGGATATTTGTCGTGTGTGTCTTTATAGAAAGTATTTGGTTTGTTTTTTTCCCTTGGTTATAGCTTGGAGAGTCATAAATTATGTAAGCCTTAAGGTTTTAGCTTTGTCTCCATTGTAAAATTCTCTAGAGACTTTAAAAACATAATTTTTCCCTCATATAAAATAAATTTAGTTGCTTCAACATTATTTTACAAGACACTATCATTATTTCTAACAATAGTTAATTACTTAAAATATGATGGGAAGAAAACTAATTTTAAACATAAATAAATCAATTCAAAGTATGTTGTGTATCAAAACTTATTATTATATAAGTGTTTAAGGGGATTAAAAAAATTAAAAGAGTGATTTTAGATAATGGGTTAAGCTTGAATATTTTTAACGATATATTAATTTAATAAATTGGTATAAATAAATATGCTTATGATAAACCATCAATATAAAATGGTTTATAATGAATAAATTAATCCCATTTAGTATAATTACATTTTTACTATCTTTAATAAAAATACATTAGAAAACATGTGCCATGTACACATACCTATTGATGTATATTATATTATATTCCTTACATGACCTTGTTTTTTATGTTATGGATGTTAGACCTTTTACCTTCCGCAAGGACCTAAAATTTATATGTGAACATACCATTTATACAATTCCAACTAATGAAAAATATTTTCAATTTATAAACAATTTAATTTTAATAATAAATTTTTGGACCTCATTTGCATAAAAACCATATAGTTTTTGTACAACATAAATACATAAAATATGAAAAAAAAAAGAATTTCAAAAATGCAATAACACACAAAAAAATAATGAGGATAAAAAAAGAGACGAATTAAATGACACTAATAGAAAATTAGGAAAACTAAATTCCAATCCATTATGTCCAAAGAAATATAAACTAAATATATAGGTGTTTTCCGTTGACTCTATTTACCTAGTTCTTAAATATTATTATACGCCAATCATTTAATCCAATATGTCCAAGGAAATAGATTTTATATATATAGGTGTTTTGTGCTGGTTATAAAGGCGTAGAATGCTTGATTTATTATTCTGTAGTAAACATGTTCATTTATACAATGAATAATTGTTTATACGACCATAAATCTCTAATAATATGTAACTACAAACTACTGCATACTTATCTATCAATTTGACTAACTAGGAACAAGATAAAAAATGTCATACAAATAACTATGCTAACATTATTTTATTACATTAATTTTAAAAATGTACCCCCAAAATAGATCAAATTTCTCCTTACCAAGTTACTTGGTGAGTTTATATGCTACCTATAAATTTACTGGGTAGTACTTAACCTAAATTTGGTGGCTCAAGACTTGTTCTCGAATATTATGAAATTTTACCTCAATGTGTTTGGTCCTCTCATGAAATACTAGATTCTTCATAAGCTTTAGCACAACCTAACTTTTCTAAAAAAATATTGGTCGATGATCTTCATGAATGTATATATCAGATAGAATATAATATAACCAAACTGCTTCACACACAAATCCTCATGTGGCATGGTATTATTATTATATGTATGAGTGAAACTACATATTGCTTATTACTAATCCATGAAATTAGTCCAGATCCAAGATGAAAAAGATACATTGTGATTGATTTCCTATCATCAATAGATCCAGCATAGGCAGTGTCTACGTACACCTACAAGAATATATTTTGAATTCTTCTTATATTTGAGACCATAATCAATTGTGCCTAGGACATATCTAAAGACATGTTTCACTGCAACCCAATGAAACTTCTTTGGCTCTTGCATGAATCTCAAAACATAAATGACAACAAATCATATGTTTGGTCTGGTATAAGTCAAGTAAATGAGACTCCCAATAATATTTTTGTAGTTAATTTTATCTAGTTGAGGTGACTCCTAAAATTGGGATAGATGCAAACCTTTTTCCATTAGAGTTGACATTGCTTTACAATCTATCATCCCATACATCTCAAGGATCATCTTGGCATATTCAAAATGCGAGATAAATATATTATTATTTTTTTTCCATATCTCTAAACCAAGATAATAATAAAGTGGCCTGAAATTTATCATGTCAAAGTATTTCTTCAAGTAATTCTTTACTTATTCAACAAGTTCACCTGAACTTCTTGTGATCATAAGATCAACTACACACAAACCTAGAATGACAATCTTTGTGCCTACCCTTTTTGATATACAAATTTGTATCTGAGGGGTATGAATGAATCTATGATATAATAGATGATCATCAATATAAGTGTACCATACCCTTGATTGTTGCTTAAGTATATAAAGTGACTTAATTAGATGACATATCGTATGTTGGCATTGTTCATCAATGAATCCTTTTCGTTGGGTTATGTATACTTATTCTTTGAGATCGCCATACAAGAAAGCACATTTCACATGTATCCATTTGTTGATACATCCCCCCCTTTCATGTTGTGAATGGGCAAATAATTTTTATGCTCTTGAGCTTAGCAATGGGTGCAAAAGTCTGATCATATTCTATTCCTTCTCGTTGGTCATATCCCTTTGCAACAAGTTGTGCTTTATATTTGTTGATAGACCTATGTACCTTGTATTTTATCTTAAAAATCCACTTGAAGCCAATGGATTTCTTTACTATAGGTAAATCAATAGTTTCCCATATCTAATTTTTTATGAGGGAATCATATTTCCCATCCATGGCCTTCTTCCACTAAGGTTGACTAAAGCATCTCAAACTATCTCTAGTTTGTTGTTGTCAACTACTAAAATCATCAGCGTGAGATTAAATTTCTGCCTCACCTATCTTTTGGTATGAACTCCTAATGAAATATCTAGATTAGAGTTTAGGTGTGAGTCTCTAATGGTTATTTCTACCCATTTTGGACATCAATGCTATTGTTTATTTGATGAAAAAATGTCTTCTCGATTACTAAGATCAGCAAACAATTTTTCTTGGATCTCACCTTCTTTGTGATACGATTATTCATTCTCATCATCTAACTGTGGGAACAATCTATTAGAGGTGGTATGTTCTAACTCCTTTTGTTGCAATGATTCAAATGATGACTCATCAAAAACCAGATTTCAGCTTTTGTATATCTTATTTATCTTAGAATACATGAGATGATATGTTTTTGGGGTAGTATTATACCCCAAAATAAGACAATGGAGTGTCTTTAGTTAGATATTTTTCCTCTTTTTAATAGGGACACGCATACAAGATGTATAACAAAATACTCTAATATGAGAGATCATAAGCTTATGAATACTCCATACCTCTTCTAGCATCTTGTCTTGCAAGATATTCTTAGGTGCCCTATTAAGAAGATTTACAACTATCTTAACTGCTTCTTCCCAGAATGGTGCATCCAACTTCGTAGTGGAAAGTATCCAAGGAGCCATCTCCATGATGGAATGATTTTGTCTCTCTACTATTTCATTTTGGTTTTGTGTATAGGGAACATTCAGCTACTGTTTGATCCTGTGTTTAATTCAAGAATGCTAAGATTTCCTTTCATGTGAAATTCCCCCTCGATCTAAGTGGAGGAGTTGAAGAGGCCTCCCTGACTAGGTGACAATAAATTAGTAGAAGAACTTAAAATATTTCAAGGATACACTCTTCTTATTGAGAAAGAATACCCTTATTTTGTGAGAGAAATCTTCAATGAACAACTGAAAGTACTTGAATCCTTGAAAAGGAACACATAGTGTTTCACACAGATCGTTATATAACACATCAAGATGATCCTTGGCTTGGGATAAACATGGTTCAAATGGAACCCTATGTTATTTTTTGATAAGGCATTCAGGGCATATAGACAAAGAATGAGACACCTGAGAAAGTCCATGGACAATAAGCTTGGAGCTAAGCTAGTACAAAGAACCAATAGAAAGGTGATCATATCGATAATGACACAATCTTGTAGATTTTACCATAGAGTTAGAGAGAAATAACATCAAATGAAACTATATCTAGGGCAAATAATCGACACTTCAAAAAAGCTCTACTAATGACTTGACCATCCCATGAGAGGATATAATATTTTGTGCCATTCTTGATAATGAACTCTACCTTAACCTTATGATTCAATAGATGAATTATTGAAAAGAGATTTTTTTTTCAAGGTAGGCACATAAAATACCTTTGTAAAAGTATAGGTTAATATCTCGTGAGGAATGGTGATAGTATTAATTTATTCTATAACATGCTCTTCATCGTCTATAATTTGAACTTGATATCTAGTGGGTTGATTCATAAATGAATCAAATAGTTCCTTGCATCATATCATATGCTTGCGAGTCCCAGAGTCAGAGAACAAAACTTTGGTCATGTGTGACGAGAATTGGGAGACAAGAATAATGTCCTTATATGTGCCGCTACATTCTACTTTTTTGAGTACTTCCTCTTTAGATTCATCAACCTATTGATATTTTATCACTACACATCTATTCCCATTCCATCATCGAGGACATTTATTTGATTTATGTGAATCATCTCTATTGGATGTGCCCTCTTGATTGGATGAGCCTTGTGTCAAGGCATCATACCAATAGTTATAAGTATCATGCACATTGGTGCGACAAATATGACACCACATTTTTGGATTTTTAAATTTTAATTGTTGTTGTGTTTGCTTTGGTGTTCTTTTTTAGAATTTTGAACCATGTTTCTTGGAGATTAGGGTTATATCCTCAAACTCATCTGTATAGACTAGATGGTTTCTTCTTGTTGAATCAAATTCACCAATTCTTTGAAAGACAATGCTTGCTTTGCGATGTTCAATGTCATGATGAACATGTGAAATTGAGAGCGGAGAGCTTTGAACATGATTTGAACCAACAACTTGTCTTCGATCGTTTCTCCAAGAGAAATCAATTTAACTCATAGTTCTGCTACATGGCGTAAGAATTAATCAACACTCTCGCCTTCTTTCATACTGAGAGGATAAATCTTGGACTGGAGATGGAGTACCTTTGTCTAATTCTTTACCTTGTATATGGTTGACATAATGTCCCAAGCCTCTTTCGATGTTGATGTGTCTTGAATATGAGGTTGAACCTCATTGCTGACACTGAGTGTGATCAACATTAGGGATTTTGCATTTGATTTGCTCATAGACTTAGTAAAACAGGTCACCGCACCAGTGACGATGCCCAATAATTCTTCAAATTAAGGAATCGTTCACATCTTCATCTTCCACATGGTGAAATTCAACGCTTTGAAGAATTGGGTGTTAGACAAGAGGAGTTTGGGAGCAAACATATTTGTTTTTGTTTTTTTTAATTTATACAAAATTTTACAAAGCTAACAAACCAGTATTTATTTTTCGAAATTCTATATTCAAAGTATGTACCTTATTGAAATGTTGCCTTATTCCTTCTATATGGCGTTGGCCACTCCCCGCTTCCTTGCTCAGGGTTTACCGACTTCAACGTTGTTCAGGCTTGACTGCTCTAGGCGTCGTGCCTTTGAGCGGGATAAGCTTCAATCCACTTTCCGACATGGCGTCTAACTTTGTTGCAGGTGATACCAGATTGTTTACCAAGCTCTTTGCTTGCTGCAAGAATGAAAAGTTCTACCATCGTCGCTCTTTTCCCAGGCAACTGTTGTGCGACTTCTGATGCTCCAGGCTTTCACTCTTCTTCTGCAGGCTTCTGCTGTCACGTGGAGCAGTTTGACTTTACTTCCCACGTTGCACGTCCATGCCGTCAATCAGCCTTCACTTTGTCTTCTTCCACACACATTGACTGTGCAGGTCTCTTGGCTCGCTGCGATGTGTGTCGCTGATTTCCTTGTGTCGTAGGTCTTTTGCTACAGGTCATCGTATGCTCTGATACAAGATAAAGGCGTAGTACGCTTGATTGATTATTTCGTAGCAATCATATTAATTTATACAATGAAATATCGGTTATACAACCGTAAATCTCTAACATATACGTAACTACTAACTGATGCATGCCTGTCTATCGACCTGTCTAACTACGGCTAAGCTAAAGAATGTAATAGAAATAGCTATGCTAACAGGTCGCATTTACGTAGTTCCTATATATTATCAAATTTCAAGCATTACCTTCAAGAATAAAAATAGAAAAGCAAGCACTAACATGACATTAGGTTTTTACAAATATCTCATACAAATAACATTAGAGAAATATAAGTTTGAATTCAAATTTATGAAAAATATAGGTTAGAAAGATAAAAGAGAATAAATTACAAGAGAACCAATTCCTACTGTTATCTATTTAAATAACTAAATTATTGGCTACAATACTAATAATAATTTTTCTTTATGTAATTATGATTACTTATTTAATGATTTAGAAGATTATTTTGATTATCATAATGTATACATGATTTCTCCTACACATTAAAGAATAATTGTGAGATTAAAATTATTTGCATTCAAATAATTGACTTCCATATAGAATGTGACACGCCATCTACGGAAACTTTAAGATGAAATCTGAGTTCAATTTATAGGAACTATTATAGATTTACATGAATTGCTATCATAAAGATAGATTATCTTTTCACTTGAAAAAAAAGTGGCGCTTTTAATCATGTAAAAACCTTTCCATAAACCTAATGGTGATATAGAACATGAGTATTTAAATATATTTTTTATTGTATTTTGTGTTAAGGATAGATCTAATTTAATAAATAAAAAAATAATAAATATAGTTATTCTGAAAAAAATTACTACAACTTTAAGGAAAAATTATTATTAACTAAACATAAGAATATTGATGCAATTTAGTTATCTATTATTGCCATGTTTTTTCAATCAACTTGATACTTACAAATTAAAAAATAATAAAACAAGAATATTGATGCCATCTAGATTATCTACGATTGCCATGTATTTTTGAACTAAATTGATACTTGATAAACAATCAAAATAATGAATGGCATTCTTGGTTTTTTCTTTGTATGCGTGTGCTTTTTCTCGTAAATTTTGTATGAACCTTTTTCTCCCCCTTTTTTCTTGAAAATTTTATTTTCAAATTTGAAACATGTTTTCATTTTAATGTTAACTTGCTATTTCTTATTCCTTCTATTAATTTACTTTTCCAAAAACATACTTACATATAAGTCACATAACTAATGTAGGCGATGCTTAGAGACTGAAGCACTCGATCAATGCAACGGGTTTCAATAAAGTTAGACATGACAGATCTACAATTATTTGTTATGTTTTGTCTTGAGGTAAAGTTTAATGATGACATATTATATATTTTTGACTACAAAATATTGTACAAAGTTTTTTTTTAATTCAAAACAAAGAATGGAAAAATAGATCAAAACAAATATCCTTAAAATCTGTTCAATGGAATCCAATATTTAATTGTAATGTACATTGTAATTAATTAAAAATCTTGATCAAATTAAGTTAGGTCTCAATTTATGATGTAGATGCATTCAATTACAGTGGCATGGGTATTGTTAGTGCCCAAAATTATATTAAAGCAATTGAGCCCTTGTCAAGTGTAAATGTCAAAGTACATGTCAAGTTAAGGATTAATGCCTAAGTCCCTAGTCCAATTTCTATATTCAAATGTTCAATCCAACGTCAAGTTCACGATAAATTTCTTTAGTCTTATATTGGTCTATACTTTTCATATGTGTAAAGCCCTTATATTTTTTTGGGCTTTTTGCATGAACACTTTCCCAGAAGGAAATAGGTCTTAAGACTTTTTGTCTCGAAAAAAAATTCTGATGAATTATTTCTGTTGGACACTTTTTTTGCTACAAAAAGTTTGAAAGAATTGCATTATGTTGGGAAAAGTGTCAAGGTCAATTTCTGTGGCAAAAATGTTAAGTTCAATTTTTTTGGGGAAATTATTTAGAATAAAATGTCCAAAACAATTGTCCCAATGAAGACAAAAATGACTAAGTCCAATTTATTTGAAGAAAATTGCTTGAGCAAAAGCATTGAAGGAATTAATTCCATCAGACATTTTATCTATGACAAAGAGTTCGAAGGATCGTTTCCATTGGGAAAAATGGCCATGACAAAAACCTTAAAAGAATTAATTATGTCAAACATTTTGTCCATGGAAAAAGGCCTAAAGGTGGTCAATGCTTTGGAGTGATCATGAAAGGGAAATTACATGGGACAAAAGTCCTAATGAATAAAGGCTGAATGAACATAGGGATACTGAAGATAGAAATGCCTGAGATAGAAGTCCCAAAGACCAAGTTATTACATGATAGAAATGCCAAAGTCATAAGTCTCAAATATCAAAAGGCATGGTGACCAAAGGATCTAAATAAATTAACCTAGATTGCATAAGTGTTAAGCTCATGGGGAATGATTAAAAGTCGAGCAAGTTCTTCTCGATCGATGATATGAGGTGGAGTATAGATCCTAATCAACAGTGTGTAGAAGGTTAATTATTCAAATAAATATCCATAATGAGTGAGATAGTGACAAATGTCACCATCGTAGGAATCCTATCAAATATTCAAAAGTGAGTATAATATGTCAAAAGGTCAAGATGCATAAGGTGCCACTACGTGGTGTGATGGTGTTCAAAGTAATAAAGACTATTTACAAGGATAAAATCACACTCAATCCCATGGATTGTAATTTAATGATGTGGATTTAATTGGACAAAAACATCTAATGGTGTGATGTTATAGTTGAAAATTAAATACATTATCACATGCTAAAGATCGAGCACATTCATAAAGATTGAAAGTATGCATTCAAGTGTCAACCATCCAATCTATGGTGCATATTAAGTCAACACTTTTTAATAAAGACCAAAATGAATACAAGACTACGACTTAGAAATAGTGTATTATCCTGACATGACTAACAGAGATTGACGTAGATTGCTCATAGAGCTACCAAGTAGCACCATTTGGGTACAAGACTTGTAGACAATTAATGGTGTTTAATCTTTTGGATCAATATCGATGGCATTCATTTATTTGGGTGAGCAAATTCAATGGTATGAGCCAAGATGGACTTTTCAAAGAGCTTCAAACCAATAAGTAAGAGACACATGCCTAGATTAGAGCTAATGTAGTGGTTTAGTCAGTTTTAAGCCTTGTGAGTGCCTAATCAAATCCAATGTGGTAACCAGTTACGTGCTCTACAAATGAATTAGAAGTCCAACCACATATGGAGATAAGTAATTTTGAGGTTAATGTAATGTAAAGATATTGGTGAGCAGATGTGACTTGGGGATGTCACATAGACATACACATCTTTTTCAGGGACTCTATGTAGGAAAATTGGTGGAGCTTCAAGCATTGGTAGCAAGTTAACTTAGAAAATTTGTAAATGAGACATGGTAACCCTAGTGGTGAAAATAATGCATTTTTAACATTTAAAAATATATGAGGGAAGCCTTATTAGGCCATATATGAAAAAGGCAAATTTATAAAATGCAAAATGTGAAAATACAAGTTGGAGTCAAAAATTTAAAAGTTAAAATTAACCTAAGTCATTGTATTTTCGTTTTGCTTTGATTTCTTGAGCTCTTCCATGTAAATATATTGTAGGTTTGAAAGACCAAGGTGCGCCACCCCAAAGAATATCATTTAAAAAGCCATGAATATAGAATATTCTCATGGAATCATGGTAAAATTAGGTTGTTTGATGGCATACCTAAGAGGGAGAGCATCTATACCATGAGTATTCTCCTTCCATATCATGTGAGATGTGTCTCCCACCATCAAATCAAAGGATGTGCTCTAAACCTTCATCATTCCTCATAGTCATAGTTAGAGTTATGATTTTTCTTATAAATGCATAAAAATCTCTACTATGGCAAAGATAATTTCTAGCAAGAAGCATCTTGGTAGTCTTAAAAGTTTGTTTTGCAATTTTGAAAATTTAGACCTATAGTTTCAGATTTGAAAATGTATAAATAAGGGGTTTATCCTCTATTCAAGGTTTTTGTTGGTCATTATTTTAGGTGTCCTTTTGCTCTAAGTCTAGGTTATGCAAAATAAATTGTGAGTAATTACTCTATGTAGATTTTGTCTCCCTTACTAATGTGGATGCAGTTGTATATCCATTGCCAAGCTTTGAGAGCATGTTTATGTCTCCCTTGTCAAAAGAGAAATACCACCATGCTTATCCCCATGGTAGCATTCTGAAGTACTGATGTGTATAAGATTTATTTTTAATTGAATAAATTTGCTTGTGTTTCTCTATTGTTTCCTATAAACGAAGTGTAGTGACATGTTTTACAAGAATGGTTGATTGGAAATTTGAGTTTGTACTCACTACTTGTCATTTTGAGCATAGATTTAGATTATAAACTCTTTTTTGCATTACTTAAAGATAGGTTTTTGAATAACTTGTTAGGGCACCCTCAGTCTATATACTTAATAAGGAAAAGCATTTAAAAATAATGCATTTTTTACATTTATGCATTTTTCACATTTAAAAATATTTGAGTGATGCCTTAAAAGGCCATATGTGAAAAAGGCAAATTTATAAAATGCAAAATCTAAAAATACAATTTGGAGTCAAAAAGTAAAAAGTTAAAAATAATCAAGTTATATTTTCATTTTGATTTACTTTTCTCAGATTCTCCATGTAAAAATATTGAAGGTTTGAAAGACCAAGGTGGTCCACTCCAAATAAGATCATTTAAAAGGCCATAGATCTAGAATATTCCCATGGTATCATGGAAAAACTAGGTTGTTCGGTGGCATGAATAAGAGGTTGAACATCTATGCCATGAAATCAAAGGAGTCGTGAGAGGGCAAACGTGATCATCTAAAGGTCCTAAATTAGTGTTTAATGATTTTTGCAAGAATTTTATATTTCTAGAAAATGTATATTTTAAAAATTGAATATCAACATCAGTTGAATTTCATCCCATAGTCCAATGATAGTGTTTAAGATATTTTGGGATATTTAAGGAGTTTTTTAAAATATACTTTAAAAAAAAAAAATTAGATTGTTTTGAAGTAAACCTTAATTTTTGAGTTGAAGTTTATATAAGCATGGTTTGGATTGATAATTATTTCAAGTCATTCCATGCAAATCAACACAAGTTATTCTTTAGAATCTTGGCCTATTGGAAATTTTATTTGTCTTATTAGTTTTTAGGTTTATTATGAATAAATTGAAATAATTACAAACATAGACCATGCTTAAATAAGCCTCAACTCAGAATTATAGTTGACATGAAAAAAATTTAAAAAAATCTAAAATCTAAAAAAATGCTATTTTTAGTAAGATTTGCATACAAGCACGTGTAGCTTTAATTTTTTTTTAAAATACTCTAAATAGTAAAATTGAGCTATGAGACAAATTTTAAATAAAGTGAACATTTGGTTCTAAAAATAAATAATTTCTTACATTTGAAGAATTCTCAAAAAATTATTAAATGGTAATTTTGGACCCTCAAATGATCGTGTATGACCTTTTAAAATTATTGAAACCACCTTTAAGTAGAATGTGTGGCTTAGGGAAGTAACAAAATTTTTGAGATGACCATTTTCGTGTGTAAAAGAGCTCAAATAGAGCTACAAGTCAAATATTATGTCCTCCAAAAGGTTGTTCTATTTTTTATGCATCATTCTCCTCTGGTTGAAAATAAGTCAGCTCTTACAGGTTTTCTTAATTGTACTACTCCCAATTTTTTTTGTAAATTTTATTTAACTCTGATTCTACAATCCAAGTGTTGTCTTGTTGCTGAAATCCTTCCTATTGGACCAAATACCTATTATAACTCTCTTGCTTTGTGCTCACTATCTTCATATCCAAAACTTGCACTATATTTTCTTTCTTCTGATTTAGAACCTTTTACTGCCAATTTAATTCTTTATCTTCATTAGTTTCAACATCTTCTCCATGTAATACATATAAATCTAAAACATTAAATATAGTAGAGATAACAATTCTATGGTAAGCTTAGCTCATAAGCACTATCATTGATTTTATTCGCAAGTTTACATAGACCAATTTTATTGTACTTCAACTTGCTATATGTGTCTTTTTAAAATATTTCTTTCCTCAAGTAAACCATTTTTAACTCTCATTATTCAAATTCCTTTCATCTTCTTTTGACATTTGTTGATGCTTTATATTTCTTATTACTTTCCTATAACTTTCTTTCTATTCTTTGCAATTATTGCATATGCTCTTCAAATAATTATAAATCATCACTAATTTGATATGCAATTGATAATTATACCAAATCTAAAATATACATAGCATTTCACTCATAAATAATTTGAAATTGTGACTTTCTTATCGATCTACTCACTAAACTATTATATGCAAACTCAGCTTGTGGTAAAACCAAGTCTCATTATTAAGGATCTATTCACAACTTCTATCTATCTATCTATCTATCTATCTATCTATCTATCTATCTATCTGTCTGTCTGTCTGTCTGTCTATCTATCTATCTATCTATCTATCTATCTATCTATCTATCTATCTATCTATCTATCTATCTATCTATCTATCTATCTATCTATCTATTTATCTGTCTATTTATCTGTCTGTTTGTCTATATGTCTATCTATCTATGTATCTATTTGTGGGTAATATTTACTACTGAACTATAGCTTAGTACCGATCTTTTTTCACAAAGTCCTCCAGAAATGGCTTATAAATTTTATGTCCCTATTTGAAGAAATAGTTTTTGGAACATCATGCAATATAACAATATCTTTAAAAAATAATTCTATAACTCTAGTGGCATCATTGATTTTTTATATGAAATGAAATGAGCCATTTTAAAAAAATTGTCTACAATAACAAAAATTGAATCATTATCTCTCTATGTGTTTTGTAATCCCAACACATAATCGATACTCAAATTTATCTATGGTCCTCTTGGATTTGGTGATAACATGTATAGTCTAATGTTTTGTGCATGTCCTTAAGCCCCCTAATATATCCTATGCCTAGAAAAATACTTGTAATATCTCTCTTCATCTTTAGCAAAAATACTTTTCCCCTACCAAATCTATTATCTTCATCTTACCAAAATGTTCTAGCAAACCTACACTATTTAATTCTCCTATTATATTATCTCTTAGAGACCTAAATGACATGCATAAATGTTGCCCTTTGAAGAGATTGGCTTCTTATATAAGATACTCACCATGAAAAATATCTATCTCACCTATTAATGGATTCTTGCACTGCTCAGTTACCTTGCCAAAATATAGATCAATATCATATAATTCTTTAATAGATTCAAATCCAACTTATTCACTCACTGTAATAGTTAATAATATTACTCTCCTACTTAATGCAGCAACTACCTAATTTTGTTTTTCTAATTTATGTTTCAACACAAAAATATATCCCTATAAGAATGATACTCACTTTGCATGCCTACTATTCAAATTCTTTTGTGAATTCACATACTTCAAATCCTTATTATCTAAAAATAGGATAAAATTTTTAGGCATCAGATACTGTCTCCAATTTCTTAATGCTTGTATAATTTCATAAAGCTCAACATCATAGGTATAATACTTTATTCTTACCTCATTCAATTTTTCACTGAAATATGCTATTAGACTTCCTTTTTGACTCAACACAACACCAAATCTCACAAATGAAGCATCACAATCAATCTCAGACATATTGTTAAAATTTGGTAAGGCCAAAATTGGTCTTTTTGTAATCTTCATCTTAAAAAAATCAATTTTTTTACGATTTATCTAATCCATATAAATTTCTTCCCTCTCGTGCAATCTATTATTGGTGTCAGAATACAACTAAATATTTTAATAATTGTTTTCTAAAAAATTACTAAACTGTGAAAACATTTTACCTCTATGATACTTTTTTTGAATAGGTCAGTCAACAATTGCCTTTATCTTTTCTTCATCCATTTTCACACTATCTGCTGAAACTAAAAATCCTAAAAATGCCAAACTACTCTACATAAACATGCACTTCTTTAAATTTGCATTGAATTTCTCCTCTATTAACAAATTTAGTGTCTTTCTCAATTATTCTAAGTGATCTTATTTATTCCTACTAAATATTATAATATCATCAAAATAAATAACCATAAACTTACAATTACATTCTTTTAGCACTGTATTCATCACCCTCATAAATGTGCTAGGTGTGTTAAATAATTTGAATGGCATCACCATCCACTCATAGAATTCATCTCTAGTCTTGAATGTAGTTTTTCACTCATTTTATTCATGAATACTATTCAACTTTTTTTTATAAATTCACATACTTCAAAGCCTTATGATCTGTAAATAGGATAAACTACATTGGCACACGATAAAGTCTCCAATGTCTTAATGCTTGTAAAATTGCTTAAACCTCAATATCATAGATAGAATATTTTATTCTTACTTCATTTAAATTGTCACTAAAATATGATGTTAGTCTTCCTTACTAACTCAACACAACACCAATTGCCATAAATAAAGTATCACAATCAACTTCAAACACATTGTTAAAATATGATAAGGGTAAAATTGGTCTTTATATAATATTCTTTTTAAAAAATTTATAGTTTTCTACAATTCTCCTAATCCATGTAAATTCCTTCTCTCTCATGTAATGTGTTATTGGTGTCACAATACTACTAATTTTTTTGTAAAATTTACTAAACCATGAAATATTCTTACCTCTGTAATACTTTTTGGAATAGGTCACTCAACAATTTCTTTTATCTTTTCTTTATCCATTTTCACACCATCTATTGAAAATATAAATCCAAAAAATACCAAACTATTTTGCATAAACCTGCACTTATTCAATACCTTCTCAAAAGTTGTAAGTGTTCTTTAGTTTTATTGAATATTAGAATATCATAAAAATAAATAACTACAAACTTGATAATATATTTTCATATAAATATATTTATCACCCTCATAAATGTGCTAGATTTATTAGATAATCCAAATGGCATCACCGTCCACTCATATAATCCATCCCTAGTCTTGAATGGAGTTATCCATTCATCTTCTTCATGAATTCAAATTTGATAATAACCATTGCTTATATGAATATTTATAAGATATTTTTATCTTGTAAGCACATCGATCATATCATTTAAATGACGTATAGGAAACCTATACTTGATTGTAATTTTATTATTTACTTTACTATCCACACACGTTCTCCATCCTCCATACTTCTTTGGATATAAAAATGTTGGTGTTGCACATCGACTCATATTCCTTCTTATCAGTATCTTTCTTAATAATTCCATAACCTATTTATTTCATTATTCATGTTCTACTAGAATCATCCTATAAGTTTCATGATTGTGTAGAGTTGATCATGAAATCAAATCAATTTGATGTTGACCATCTCTCTTTAGTGGTAGACCATCCAATAACTCATCAAGTATAACATTTATATATTCTTTCAACACTATTTTCACCATTTTTAGGTCTTCATTACTTACTACTAATACATAGAAACAACATACCACCTTCATATCTTGGATAATGTTTTTAGTAAAGAGCATGCTTTCTATTTTCTCTTCCTCTTTAAGAGGGAATAAAAATACCTTTGCATCACATTTTTAAAAAGTTTACATTTTTTTTGCTCCATCATGAATTATTTTCCTATCAATCTACCATGGTCTCGTCAATAACACATGGCATGCATCCATCAAAATAACATCACACCTTATTTTATTATTATTATTATTATTATTATATTTTCTTGTATAAAACATGATTAAGTTTATTTTATCTACTGTAACCTTATTTCCTTTCTTAAACCATGAAATTTGATAAATATTTTGATATTTTTCACATTATAAATGTAGTTTCTCAATCACTTTTTTATAAACCATATTTTCACAACTACCACCATCTATAATTACTTTGCATACCTTTCCATCTGAAGTACATCTTGTTCAAAAAATGTTTGATCATAGTAATGCATCACCACCTTATTTATTATTATCTTGCTCCTTCCATGGAGAGATCATTATTATTCTCATCATGGAATTCTCTCTGACATCTACTGGTACAATTTCAACATTTTGTTCTTCTATCTCAATCTCAACTAGATTCACTCTTGGGTGATCCTCTCACCTTAATTATTGATCTTGATAAGAAGGACACTCAAATGCCCTGTGCTCTTCTTCTCCACAATTGGAACAAACATAAAATATACGCTAATTTATGAACCATCATATAGCATCATCATAACTTATCCTCTCTAAAATCATCTTCGTCTTTGTTGGTATTGAAACCCTTGCCTATTATCGTCTTGATTTTCTGTACCATGTGATAATTCACTTTTTTTGGTATTAGATGCAGCTCTGATGGTACTAAACCCACCTCATCCCATTATTTGATGGGATGTGCCTCTTCTTGGACCAAGACACATCTTTCTAAAATTATATTTATTTTTTTCTTCTTCCTTCAAAGCTAATTGGTAAGCCTCCTCCATGCAAAGTATTTCATACATGCTTAATTCATCCTAAATAGAAAATTTCAAACCATTTAAATACCATACAACTATCTTTTCTTATATTTCATCATGTTCTACTTATATGGAAATCTTATAAAAATTATTTGTAGACTCTTTTATACTATGATTTTTTCCCTCAAATTCATAAATCTTATGTATAGGATTTGTGCATAATTCAAAAGAAGAAATTTCTTCATCAAATTCTTCTCCATCTTTTTTCATGTAATAATCTTATCTTCACATTTATTTGTCTCTTTTTCTGTAGGTGATCCAACCAAATCATTGCATGACCATTCAATTTTATGCATGCAAACTTTACCTTCATGTATTCTCTCATAGTATTCACTCAAAGAACTTATTCGTGCTATTTGTTTAGTCTATCAATTCTTTTGATTTTAAACTACCTCCATAATATAGAACATCAACCTTGATCCTTTATTTATTCCTTCTAAACCTTGAACTATCCTCTCTTCCATTGATGGTGGTTGATATTACTATTCTTCTTTCTAAATTTCTTCATCATGCTCTATATCTTCCTCAGTCTCATCATCACCTTGTTTTCTTCTTTGATTGCTAATAATATTAGTTAATTATTCCACTTGCTTCTATACCTATTATATAATTTGGCTCATCTATGTAATATCTCTTTGTCCTATTGGTATTTCTTACTCCTTCAAGATTCAAACTTATTTTGATACAAGATAATAAAGCCAAAAACTATTAAGATAATAAAATTATAAATATGTCAAGATCTGAAATAATAGCCTATATTGATTCATATTGAATGAATTGAAAAAATTACAAAATCAAACCATGCTTAAATAAGTATCAAATTAGAATTACGATTATCATGGAAAATTTTGAAAAAAATTAAAATTTAAAAAACATTATTTTTAGCAGTTATTATTTTTAGTAAGTTTCATGTACAAGCATGCGTAGCTCTTAAAATATCTAAAAATACTCTAAACACAAATTATTCTATGCAATGAATTTCAACAAAAGTTATCATCCAATCCTAAAAATATATAATTTTTAAAAATAAAAAAATCCCCAAAAAAATCATTAAACAGAAATCTCAGACCCTCAAGTGATCATGCATGGCCTCAAAAAAATATAGAAAACACTTCTAAGTGGAATTCATGGCTTAGGACAATAACTAGCATTTTAGGATAACTATTTTGGCACATGAAAGAGCTCAAATGGAGCTACGGGTCAAAAGTTATGGCCTCTAGAAGGTTGGCCTTTTTTTTCTACATCATAATCCCAAACTTCTATGATAAAAGTTAATAATAATTTTAAAAGTTTGATTTAAAAAAATTAAAAATTCAAATAAAACCAAATAATCCACATAAAACCAAAATACCCAGATAGAATAAATTGTAAATAATCAACTAATCAATAATTACGTGCTTTACTACTAGCTTCAATTGACAATTATTGAATTTATTGGTTTACAATTCAGTGAAATGTGACTAATTAGAAGTTTTTTTTTACTAAAATAAGAAAATAAAATTGAAATATTATAAATATATAACATCTAAGAAGAAATAAAAATCCAACATCTATTGTGTAAGGAGTGGAGTCCCACTGTGTAGAATATTGGCACACAAACTACCTAGTAAGTTTGATTTTTGAAAAGTAAGAAATAAAAAATAAAAAATTGAGATTGATTAGGATAATTTTTTTTGTTAAAAGAGAAAAATTTAATTTAATTTTTAAATATATATAACTTATAAGAACAATGAAAAAGCCATCATTTATTGTGCGAGGAGTGGAGTCCAACTTTGTCAAATGTTGGCTCACAAACTGCCTACTAAATTTGATTTTTCAAAAGTAAGAAATAAAAAATAAAAAATAAAAAATGAGAGGAGGCCAGTTATTGGTACACTTTATACCAATAGGTTAGTATATTCTCCAACAAATGCAACAATCTAGGATCTATTACAAAGCGTAAAAAAATAGAGAAAACAAACGATCAAACTTCTTAATATAGACCTGTAAAAAGACATCTATACAAATTGCCTCCCATTAGGTAAATAACGTTTGATATTTTCACATGTTTGATCTTTAGAGGTGGTATAATTTTTTATTCAAAAAAAATTTAATGGTTTTATATATGACGTCTTTCTGTAGGGTTTTGGTGTGTATTTCTAAGTTTTGGATCACCAACTCCTACAACTAATGTTTAGACTGAAATATTATTATTTTTAAATGGATAGTTTAAGCATTGTTAAGGAGAGAAAATTATGTATTATTGGTAAGACATGGAAAAAAATGTAATGATTGGATGTTATTTGGAACGAATGATTTCTCTAAGGAGATCCAATTCATGGCATCCCTTGTCTGCCAACTCGAATGAAGAGTAGTTGGATAATGAAAAGTCATCATCCAGTGGAATGAATCTATGTGGCCACATGGCGGTTTATGTGGGAGAAGATAGACTAAGGTTCATAATTAAGATTGAGTACATCAACCACCCTTGATTCAGAAAGCTTCTGGATGAAATAGAGAAAGAATATGTATTTCATGATGGCCCTATAATATTACACTACCAAATAAGCATGTTCCATAGGATTCCATAAAAATAAATATCCATCCAAAGACTTTCCATAGGCATATCTATATGAGGAAGCCATTCAAAACACTTTTGTCATCCCAAATAGGAACTGATATTTATGTGTTTTGTGACAAGTTTGCAAAAAATTTCATTATGATATTTGTATACAAATTTGCACCTGTATTTAAGAATATGTTTTCAGTTAGCCTTTTGTTTTCCATTTTGAAGATATATTTTGAAAATTGAGTGTAAAATTTTGACAATTTAATATCTTTGGGGAAAAAAAGATTTTTACACCTACTACATAATTATCATTGTAAATAATTGGTTGTGACCAAGAAAGAGCTATTCTAAAAGCAATCATGAAAGGGTGTGAGGGTGTGGGTTTGCAGTAACACAGGAAGACAACACTAGCAACATTGCTTCCATGATAAGCATTGTAAATTCCACTTTAAAAGTTTTCTATTTTTGAAAGCCATAGTGATATTACCCTTAATATATGGTATATACCATGTTCATGAAACTTTGAGCCATATGATTATTGTAATGGATCTTATAGAAGCAAACCTTAACAGTGCATTGAATATTATGATAGACCTCTTAGAATGTATGTAAATGGAGAAATATTTTTCATAGTTAAGTAATTCAATGTTCATATGATTTTTAAACATTATGTGAAGCTTCAGGCCATGCTAGGTGGCTAAGCTTGAGCCATAAAATACATGATTTCATTCGAATGACTGCAGTGGTAGTACATCCATCCATCCATCCACATATATACATATTTCTCTAGGCCCATTTTTCATAACCCATTTGATAAACTTATTAAATAATCAAATAAATGTTATGTCACATCTTATACATTCTTACTTATTGTCCTTAAAATTACACCCAGTGGTGGAAGTACCTCATTATAGAAATACTAGCCAAGTTTTCCATATTATATTAAACCTAAATTTAGCAGCACTAAAGATACTTTGAGACAAAGTTGTTTGGGGTTGTAGTTTATTGAAATCACAATGTAAATTTATTTTTATTGGGGTTTTCTTATCCTTACAACCTGTTATATTGAAATTTTGAATTGCATGTAAATTATTTTAACTTTTCTTATTTCGAAATGGTATTTGTAGCACTTCTTTGTTCAAAATTTAGAAAACATTCTAAAATTAGAAGAAAATAAAACAAACATGATGTGCTTAAAGATACATACAATGACATTATTAGACTTTAGCTCAAGAGTCAATTGGCTAGAATATATGATACATCTGTAGCTCTATTATGTCTTATTTATAAAATCTGCTTGTGTTACATGTTTTTGAGATTATAAGTCTAGTAGTAATATCATGAAGGGTGACCTATTGGAATGTTTATGGTCTTCAGTGGCTAAGGATCACCTAGATCAATAAAAAATTAAGGCATATGCTAGAGACCATTTGCATTGACTAGTGTTTGGATCTGTAAGCATCCCATGAATCCTTGTATTTGATATATGATTATGCTTCCAATCAACACAAATTATAAGAGAAGAGAGAAGTAATTATTTTTTTTAGTTTTTTTTTGATATGTCGAAGGCATTACATGGAATCACTGAATTACATAGATTGTTGGCATCTCTAGTTATATTTTAGAAGTAAACATATTGTATATTTACAATGCTTAGTAAGCATACATCTAAATCAATGAGTTCCTTTGGCTAAGTAGTGATGAGTAAGGGACATTCATGCTATCAACTAATTAGCCATGCGTAAGGAGAATTCACAACATCAAAACCATAAAGGGCATGATCCTAGGCTTAACCATTTGACACTCCAGGTCAAGTACATATAGAGATTTATACCTTGGTAGATAGATATAAGCAACCATCATCCTCACCAGTCAAACTACAACACTTTAGACAATTTTCAAATTTTAAAATAAGAAAGCAAAAAAAATACACAAAATAAAATGGGAGTCAAATTATTTAACCCAAAGAAAAATGAAAGAATAGAAAAGAGCAAGCCACTATAAGAAAATATGTCTCAAATAAGAAAATAAAATTTAGTAAAGATAAAAGAAAATAAAATCCAAACAAATCAAAACATAAGCATAACATGTCCTAAATGTGACATAGAGTTAATGACTCAAATTAAAACTTGTATATTTAAGATTATATTATTCTTAACATTGTGGTAATGAAAAAAGTTTGTAATGCATTTGTTTGAATGAATGAAATATTTTAATAACATTTACGAGAATAAGTACTCTATGAGACCAAGAGTTATAATAAGAATTTTATGTAATAACACAACTGGTTGACACAAGAGCTAACCTATTAGCCTTAAAAAAATTCCAATCCCTTTTTAATGTGGATCTTATACTATGGATCTTAATTATTATGGTTGTTATTTTGTTTAGATTCATCTCCTTAAACAATTCAGTTGAGTTTTCTACCCTCAAGGTATCATTTTAATTGATATAGATGTCACTATAGATTGCACACTCCATGATGTGTTTTCTTTCTACCTCTACTACCCCCTTGTCATAAAATAGGAATGTTCTCATTTCTCACTTGTCCATAAGCATTGCTTACCTATTGATTTCATACTTGAGATTAAGTGAGGTAGTCCTCAATTGAGCATTTGACATTTTTACCTTAAACTTGACTTTTATTGCTATGCATGTATTTTCCTCATGTCCCCATGTATGATTAAACATTTTAAAATAGTATGATTTTCTCCATCCTAATTTCTTTGTCCACATGGATTTCCTAAATTTCCCTCTCACATTCTTTCTATTTTCTCATTAGTGTTTAACACTCTTGCATGTTGATGTTCCATTTACTCATCCATTATGTGTTATGTTTCATCCATGTATTTTTTTTATTTTCTTAGCTCTTCCTCTATCACTATTTTTGGCCATCGACAAGTCTCCATATATTTTTTATTTTTTATATAACTTATTTTTTGAGTCACTGTTGATGCCTCTAATAAAAAAGTACCAATTTTATTTAATAGAATGTCATATGGAATTGATTTTTTACCATGAAGCTGCATGTGATTAATTATATTTAGATTCTCTCAATTTATCTCCATTTATGATTATTCACATTATTGTCCCAAACATTACATCCACATAGAGCCATAGGTGTGACAAGTAGGACAAGTAAGGTTATCTTGGTTTTCTAGAACCATAATTATGCATTCTTGCACTTATTTTATAGTTATATAAGGTGTTCCATCCCAATGTATTATATTTTATTTTTAGGTCTCCCAAAAAAGTTTGTTACTAATGTCAAACCTGAGATACTTATATTATTCTAATAAGTCAAGTAGACTTCCATCAAAAATGAAGTTAATTTATTTAATTATTATACATAGTGAAAATAAAATTGACTTTGGTTTTTGTAGTATTCACTTCCATTCTCATCTCTTCGAAGAAGACCATCATAGTCCTTAAGTGTTTTGTATAATTGTGTGTTGTTTTTATAATTACAATAAGATCATCCACATATACAACTAAATTTAATAGATAGTTATTTAGGTGAATTCCCCGTCCCCCTACCTTATTCATCCACTCCTCCATATTATTAATTTATAGCATAAACATATTGGGCATATAAGACATTATTTTTTGATACCGATGTTTATTCTAAATAAAATTTATATTCCTTCATGTGTTTTGATTTTGGCACTGACTTGCTCACAAAGACTATACACTTTTTCTCCATACTCATTTGAAACATTTTGTTCTTTCGTCTCACTCTAAAGTGTTCTTCTATTAATCATGTACAATGTTTTCTTTTAAGTCAATAATTAAACATAGATATTCTTCTCCATGGGTATCCCATACCTTTTTATCAAGCACCTAAGAGTGACATAGTGGTTGATAGTGCAATTTGATGGATTGAAAAATGCTTTTAATTTTGCTATATTTACCTTTTTTAATACATAACTACTAATTATGCATTGTATCACGCAAATGGATATATTTTCAAGGAAATGATTGATTATGATATTGTGATAGTTAGACAAATTATTGATATCAATGATTTTATAGAGAGATAATGATACCAGAAGTCTAATATTACTATTTAATATGATTTTGATGTGTTGTTTGAGGAATTATAAACCTCCTTTTAGATATTCTATGTTTAGCACATCTAGGTATTTTGCTTTACTCATTGCTAGTCTCTTTATCCATTGAGTAAAATCCTCCATAGAAAATAACCAAATTTTTGTGTTGATTACATGAAGGATATATTTATATTGAACTCATTCATAGATTAGCTTTGAATATTGTAACCGTTGGGTATTTATGATATTTTTCGCTTTTTGTTTTTTATTTAACTGTGGTTCCTTTTAAAAGTCTTTGGGGCTATGTTTTGCAAGAGAAATTAGTTATTTCATTCTTGTATTCATGAATATTTCTTTTCTATATTATATTATTCTATGATAATATTTATTATTTAATTTTTATATTCTATGTTTTCTCAAAGTTGAATCTGTTGACTTGCACTCTTCACCATACCATGATTTTTCATGGAAAACTATTTCAATTTCCTTTATTAGGTATACTTATTATTCATGCACTTATATCTCTATGAATTAATGGAATCATATTCTTATTTACTAGATAATTACCATATATGTTGTACTATTCTCCACTTTTTGAAAGTGTTTTTGAAGGACCAATTTGAATATTTATTGATTGTCTTGAGTCATGAGTATTTTAGCCCAAAGAAGAATATTATTTTATTAACGGTGGGCTTGTTATCCTTGTTCAATATTTATGTGCATGAAAAAATTTACATTTATTTGATTGTGATATTATTTAATCTCTATAAGGTAGTCTTAAACTGCTAACTCCATCAATATCTAGATAAATATTTAAAATCAAATAACATAGTCGACCACACTTTGGCCATATTAAATTTATAGGTGATGTTACCTGAATTTGTTCATGTTCTCATGCATTACATATAACCATCATGTATACGCTACATAATTCCATTATAATATGAAACTTTTGGAATCATCGTGTTTGATAAGTTTGAAACCATCATTTCAGGTACAACATGTGTGCCATCTTTAGGGAAGAATAAGAAAAATAAATATTAAGCAATAAGAATGCAAATAATTGAGTAAATATACCAAATTCCTTCCCCTTAAATATTGAAAAATAAATGATCCAAGGGAGGAAGTTGGCCTAAAAAATAAAACAAAACAAACATAAAAAGACTCAAACCTTCTATACATGATTTATATTAGCCCTCCATGATTCAATTGATGCCCTATCCACTATCTATGTTTAATTTAGTCAGCCATTTTTTATTTTGTTTTTTTACCTATTTTTTCTTTTTCCAATAATTTTATTATTTTATTATAAGCCTAGATTGATAAAAAAAATGGTGTTTAGTGGGAATTAAATGTTTTTTGAGAGCAAAGTTATCAAATAATGAGTTATGAATATATTGTTTATGTACTTTAATTATTATTTGGAGAGATCACTCTCTTTACTCCACATAAGATACTCCATAAGAGAAAGTAATGATGTAAACACCTTTTTATGTTATGCGATCTACAGGATCTTTGGAAATATCTAATGACAAGCAAATGGTGTTGAGTGGACTGAATTTAGTTTGTATCCCAACCTTATTCAAACTTCTTGGATTTTTTTATGAAATTCTATTAACATATAGAATTGTTATCCTCAAAATATTTACATTTGAATTACATTGATTTTGATTGTTAGTCTTATGGAAGGCCTTATCAATATCACATTTGTATCTATTCTCCAATAGAGCCTTAATGAAGTAATTTTTTTCTTGTTTTTAGGAGTTTCACATCAAAATTTTAAGTGAGAATTAGTTTTAATGATGTAACCTTATGTATCTACTATTGCATAATACTCAATTACAACTAAAAACCATATTAGTATTGATCAAGCTAAGCTTTTAGTAAAATAAGAAGATTATTGGAAAATAAAAGTCAGGTAAATAATCGAGATAGTAAAAGACAAATAATTTTAATAGGGATAGTGGGTTGGTCATCAATGAATCACGGAAGCCTATTATAAGTAAATTTAAGAAAGTGTTAATGTTTCTTTGTTTATTTTATCTAATTTTTGAGGCTGACTTTTTCCCTTGGAGAGCATTCAATTTTCATTATTTAAAGTGAAGGACATAATTGCATTTACTCATTGATTCACATTATTATTCCTTGACATTCAATTTTGTTATTCTTCCCTAAGGATACACATGCATATTATGACCTAAACATTGGTTTCAAATATCCCAAATATGATGATTTCAAAATTTGCTTCTTTTAGCTTACTACATCATGTAACATTAAATAATCTTGGAATGCCATTAATTCTTATCCATAATATTTAATCCCCCCTTTTTCATCTTATGACATCCTTTCCCAGATTTTTTATTTTTTCCCCTCTAACCATAACAAATTGTTTCTCACTCCGCTCTCATTTCTCAAATTAAGAACTAAAGTTTTTTCGCTCAACAAATTGAAGTCCCTTATTTTAAATATTTATGATAAGGTGTTTAATATTGAAATGTTAATGTTTAGAGACACACATAGGTTTTCACAAATAAAATTCCTCATCTTATAGGTTATTAAATCTCTATGTTCAAAGTAGTCAAAAATAAGCCTAATTACTAACTCATTTTTCATTACTTTTAGCCATATATATTATTTATTTGGGTTATTTTAATTTTCTTTTATAATTCAACATTAACTTTTTTTACAAACAAAAAACGTTAATACCAAAAAATAATTTATCCTCAAATATACATGGAATATATTTTTAGTACATTTGGTGTAATATTTACATCACAAATGAGTTTCAACTAATGATTTAGTATCAATTAAAAAAATGGCAGTGATGGTGCAAAAGAAAGGCACTGATGGGTAAGAAGTAGGCAATAGTGGGTGAGTAGTAGGAGCCAATTGTGAGTGAGTAGACATCCTTGGAGAGAGTGCAAGCATCAACAGTAGTAAAGGGTGAGTAGTCAATAGAGAACCTAGAAAATGAGTAAGGGTAGAAGGTGATCGGTGGGATGACATAAAAAAGTGGCCTTTACCATTTTGATGATGTTTTTAATCATGGGCATCCCATTATTGAGGGAAATAAAGGAGGTGAAAGTGACAATTTTGAAAGTAAACAAGTAATATTTGCTATAGGGTTTAAAGGTTAGTGTCATCATTTGGAGGAGCAGTGTCATGGGGTGGGGTTTTTTAAATTAGGCAAGGCTAGTGTTCATTGAGATTTGGTCACTAAATAAAAGATTATATATTTTGAGAATGTCATAGAGAGGGTTTTTAAGGGTTTATTGTTCTATGAGGAATGTGGGAATATTGTAACTCTTTTACATTCATGTGGGGATTTTGTATAGAGAAGCATTTTATAGCTGCTCATGTAGCTATTATGAAGAAGTGGGTCAGAAAGATTGGCTGACCTAATCTAGACTTGTTCACATATTGCATTCTCCATTTAAAAATGCTTATGTTGAAGTCTCGCCAACTTTGGTAGTTTGTAATGAAATCTTAGGATAACGCTCATAAGGTTGAGAATACCGAAGCAACTGAAGGTGTGGTAGATTAAAATGAAGGACACCCATTTGAACTAGCTAAAGGAATGGTCAATATGTGCTTTGCTTTTTATTACACAAATCAAGAACCTCCATTTAAAGAATTTTATCAATAGAATTAAGAGTTTGGTGGAGGTTTTTATGAATAAGAAAAGGAGTTGGTTTCTAGATCTTTTCTGTCTACTGCACAATGCCCTTATGGGTTGAAGACTTCAAATTGTGGCAAGAAAGGGAAAAGATGAAGGAAATTAGAAACAAAACGGTTGAAAATTGACACAATGAATTCAATTTATAGAGGCATGTAGTAGAAAATGGAGTCATTGCATTCCAATAGAGGTAGGCACATGCTAGCATCTTGTTGATGATCTTTTATTTAGATAGTTTTTACTAAAGTTTTGAAGGGATTTTGCATCCTATTCTTTTATTTTAATCTAATTTGTTTCATTATTTTTTCATTTTTAGTTAATTTTAATAATTTATCTTTGAGGTTATTTTTATTTCCATTTATTTTTTGCTTGGCTTCCAAAGTATTATTTCAAGCCTATGGTTTCTATGGTTTTAGAGATTGGGCCTCCTGTTGTGCCCCAGAATTGGTGAAGGCCCTAGGTTTAAAAGCTTGTGTGTGTGTGTGTGTGTGTGTGTGTGTGTGTGTGTGTGTGTGTGTACAAATGGTATCTTTTAAGAGTGTAAATTCAAGAAACAAAACCCATATAATCAAATACATGTTTTCTCAAAATACAATAAACATAAAATATACATTATTAAATATGCGAATCTTTATATTTATTTGTATTGAGTCCCATGAATTGGAATTTTAGTCTTTCTCATTTTTAATACACCAATAATTTTATAATACATCAATATAGTAAGAGGAAGTGAATAGAGGATCTTGGAGTGGCTCTTACAAGTCAAAATATATCTCTAAATGTTTATTTTAATAATTAATTTTAATTTTTAAAATATTTCCCAATACCTAATGATAAAAATAAGATATTTTATCAAAATTTAATATTTTTAATGTAAAATATTATTGACACACATAAATTATTAAAATAATACAATTCCCATAAAAAATGAAAGACCTTTTCTACAGAAAACCTAAAAAAACCAATTTGTTCATACAATAATCAGAACTAACAAATGGTTGAAAAAATAATTATAATATTTAAATTTAGTTATGTATGTGAATTTTTTATGCATTAACAAGTCTTTACGATTAGATTCTAGCCATAGAATATAATTCAATGTGGATTGGATTCTTCCTACTCTTTGCTGCTCAAAAGAAATTCTAACAATGCTTGACAGGGTAACCCTAGGGATTCAGGGGTATGCTATATTATTAAGGATTATTAAAAGTACCTAATCAAAGTAACTCAAATCAAGCTGATTTATGGTATAAATAATAAGGTTGAGGCCCTTGCCCTAGGTTGGGTATCAATTAGACTTTGTTGTGTGGACTAGATAAGTTGATTATTAAAGGGGATTCGATGATCATGTTTTAAGATCTTCACAAAATTTATGCTAAGGCCAAATAAATCATAAATAAATTTCCAATTGATAAAATTATTTTTTGTAGTGGTTGGTTTTATTACCATCCACCTTGAGTAATTTTAGGCACATGAGAAGTGTGTGTAAATTTTTAATCATCCTTTGATTTTTTTTGACATGGTTAATTGTTTGGATCATTTTTATATCACCCTCGACTTCTCTCTCCTCCTTGTCAACATAGACATGCCCTAAGTAGTGGTTAATTATAAACCATTACTTTGAATCATAGGGAACAAGTGAGAGATCAAATTATTTGAGGAGATGAAAGTGATCATAGTGAATCATATCTTTTGGGTGATAAAGCCATGAATTCTACAATTATTTTTCATGATTATGGGAGAGACATTCATAAAATGTCACAATAAGGTCAATATTAACTCTTTCATGGTTTTAGTATTTTCCTATAATCTACTTTTCAATATTGATAACAATCTAAAGGTCATTGATTTGGTGGAAGCTTATGCGAAACCTATTCATATAGTGTGTGTGATTAAGGTTGTTGCTGATTTTGACATAGGAAATCATATTTATCTCCCATTTGTGGAAGGGATGAAGTGGGATTGGTTCCTTTAGTAATGTTTATTTAGATGGAAGGAGGGTTTGCTACACTCTTAAATATTTTAGAATAGGTTTCAAAGGCTTGGAAGGATGCTCTATATCAAGTTGGGCATTTCCTCTTGACTCTTCCCTTGGAAGCTAAGAAGAATACCATTCTAGATTTGGAGGATATTTTGCATGAAAGAATTTATCCTATTTAAATTCTAGTGGACAAATTATTGATTTATGTGGTTGGAAAAACATCTATGTTCCCCCCTATCTAGGTCAAACCTCCTCTTAGGTAGATTTTTTGGGATACTCCTAGTCTTATATAGCAATTTATGGATTTTATTAACCATAACATGAGTTTGGGAAGTGATTTCCTTCACATCATGAAGTATTTAGGTTTTTTCAAGTCTTAAGTCTCTTGATAGGGCCTGGTTTCAAGTTTGGGTCTAGATCCTAATATTGGAAAATTTTTAGGGTGGGCAATGTATGCAATGGATTGACCGGTTTATTATATTGATTATACTTATATATTGATTTAAACTTGCCAAATTATATTTTATGATAATATCTTATGTAGGTTTCAATATGTTACATTTTTAATCTCTTTTATGCTTCTCCATACTATTTTTATTTATAAGGTTTTTAGGCATGAGATGTCACCTCCATGTTGCTTATATTTTTATAGTGCTTTGTCGCATTCATTGTAGTTACCATGCTTGACCTTGGTTCCTAACATTATGTATTATGGTATGCCTTTCTCTATTTATTTTTTTGGGTATCTACATATGAAAGAAAGACCCATTTAACCCTCAGTCATCGATTAGAAATTTTTTTGTTGATTTTTTGATCTCTATTCTATTTTAACTTATCTTCTACATGTTTTATCAATAAGATCTATTATATATGTTTTTAAGTTTACTATGTCTGTATCTAATAGTTTTTTCGGTGGCAATTTGTAATTGAATGGTAGAAAGTTAAACATGTAAATATAAATGATGTTTATTTTAAAATTCTCCCTTATAGTATAGATGTTGACTTAATGTTTCAAAAACAACATAATATATTTAATAAGAAAGAAAGAAATTTATATCAAACCTAACCCT
>JARHVA010006839.1:237500-265000 GCA_037957365.1 Torreya grandis | reverse complement strand
AGCTTATTTATCCATTTGATTTGTGGTGCACCTTAGAGGAACATACCACCCTAAAATTTTTCTCTTGCCTAGAGTAAAAATGCATTTAGTGGGATACATGAATGTTTTTGCCTCTGTAGTAGTCCTTTGAAACATTGAGCTAACACTAATCATTGAATGGTCAAGTATATTTGAAATCCCACACAATCATTCAAAACATTACTTAGATAACCCTTATACCTTGACCTTTGATTTGATTTTATTCATAGGCATTATCATTTCTTGATTCATATTTTATTTTATACCTGTAATTCATAGTTATATATTAAGTGGTATTCATATTTCATATTTACAACTTCCTTTCATTTCTTATAGAATGGCAGGTCATGATGTTTTTGATCAAAATAGTAAAACTATTGTTTAAATTACTGTGTCTCCTACAAATTAAGTTCATATTAAATTATAATAATGAAAATAATGAAGAGGATTATGATGTAAAAAATGAACACAAAACTCATTTTGATCCACAAGAGCTTAATGTAGTAGATCAAAATAAAGTGTAATAATTATTTGAATTTTATTAGGGTCATTAGGAGAATCCCTATGAGGTGAATCATATCATTACTCTCCTTCCATCATCAAAAAATAACATCAAGATAAATTCGGCAAATATACACCACAATATTCAAATTTTAAAAGTTATCAAATCGTATATTTCAAATGTTAGCACTTCTAACATTATATCCATTCTTGTTTATAAACCTCCAGTTACTTACAAAAGTTGACTTTGAATTGTCAAATCCCCTAGGTCAAATGTTATCATATCTTAGTGTGTGAACATCACTTGGTTTTGAATAGTCATCCATGCTTGTGCCTAATAACATTACTTATAATCCTATAATCTCCTATGAAAGAGATAATTTATATGATACCATTATTGACTTAGAATCTTAACTAGGTCACATTGAACAAACTATTTCACACAATAGCCCTACCATGGAATCATGTACCTTGTTACATATCCATTTGAAACCCATAATCGCATATTATCCATAAGATGTTTTATTTGAGTCTCCAAATATTCATATATTTTAAGGAAAAGGTCATCCTAAACAAAATTTATGTGCATTCTATTCAGCTTGTCTAAACAATGTATATAATGACAAATTGTTGGCAAAGCTCTTTACAAGAAGTCTCAAGGAATATACACTTAGATTATTTTATGATATTCAAATTCAATTAGTTGATTTATTCAATATTTTTCCAAATATATTTTTGACATACATTTCTACCAACATTCATGAGAATCTATCATATGCTCACATTAAAAATCTTGAACAAGGTTCGAATGAAATAATTAGTAAATATGCGCTAAGATATTAGACTATGCCAGAAAATGTGACATATAAAATGGATGATAATGATATTCAATATGTCTTCACAAAAAAAATATATATCCACTTGAAGATTCTATTATGTTTGAAGAGTTCAGATGTTTTGATGAGCTATGCCATTCACTTAAAGAGTGAGAGGCAAAATTGATTGCTTTGAACAAGATCATGTTTACTTTAAATGATCCTTCTACTTCAAATGTTAAATTTCAAAGTAAGCTAAATTATAAAATCAAACCAAATGAATTCAATAATGAAGCTAAAATTTTAGTTATTATTATCTTACAATAAATATAAAACACACAAATAGAAGCTCTATCAAGGAGGAACTTTTCAAAGTTATAATATCCTTCTAATGTATTATTAAGAAGACTACTTGAAATTAATATTATCACTCTTCCTAAACAAATATAATTAGACGTGTATAAACCGAAATCTATAAAATCTTAATGGAAATGAATATTATGACTACCATAGATTTATATGACATTTGACAAATAAAATTTTCAACTTGAATTAAAATATTTAATATCCTATCGACGAAAATATTATTGATATTGTTACACCTATTTAAAGTGATAAAAAAATATAAAATGATAATTCAAAGTTCTAAATTTGTAAATATCACTTTCTAAATCATGAAAAAACATAAATTAAGGATGATTCTAAAGTACATTATGCGTACAATGCTCATGATCCTCCTTATACATATGGGCATCCACTTGATGGAATCATTGGTATAGTTATGAGCAAAAAATTACCATATCCTATGACAATAATTTATTTTTATTAGATATGAGTAAATAATATGGATTTTAAAGGTCCCCACAACCTTGTATAATATCTATAAAATTCCATATTTAAAAAATAAAAATCAACAAAATAAATAACAATGATCCAAAACCAAGGCCAACATCATACTACAAACCATTCAAAAACTTTCCAAAAAATATCTCTTGGCATGCAACACCAAAAAATGGGAAATTTTTTCCACTCTTATAAAAAATAAAATTATAAAGATCGAAAAATAACCACCAGACCCAATAGGTTGTCCAAACATAACAAAACATGCCATTAAATTAGAGATGTCTAAGGAACTCCCTTATTCACTCCTTTATTAGTGCATAGGGTCAATTTTTTAGATTGGGTGCATTCTTAGGGTCATGTTTATTACGAATTATGCAAGATGAAAGAGTCAATGTGATTAGGGAAGCACATAATTATCTTTTTTCAAGTCATTTTGGCATTGGTAAAATAATTGATTAGTTGTAAATATTTTGTTATTGGCCTCAGATGTATGAACATGTATCCCAATATGTTAATGGTTGTATTCTCAGTACCACTAGTAATCCTAGTAATAGGAAGTTGGTATTTTATACCCCACATCATGTACCAACCCATCAATGGGAAAGTGTTTCCATGGAATTTGTGGGTGGGTTGCCTATGTCTTAAAAAAATTGACTCTTTGTATTTGGTTGTAGATAGATTTAGTAAAATGTGTATATTGTTGCATTCTAAAATAACTATCATAGGTGATAATAGTGCACACATGTTATTCAACAATGTTTGGGTTCATTTTGATTTTCCCATATCTATCATTTTTGTTCAAGATTATTAATTCATTAGGAACTTTTAGTTAGCTTTGTGGGACATGATGGACATCAAACTCAAGAAGATCATTGCTTTTGATCCATTAACTGAAGTTTAAACACAAGTGGTTAATTGAGCATTGGTTCATCTACTTTAAAAGTATTGCAGTAAGCATCCTAAGTTTTTGTATGAAAAATTGTGTTATTTACAACATACCTATAATAATGTCATACATTCCTCTACAGAAAAGTCTCTTTTTGAGACTTGATTTTATTATTTTCCTAAACCAACTTTGAAATTCTCTTTTGGATACGATTTTGTGCCATATGGATAAAACAATAAAGATAAACCAAATAAATTCATCCAAAATATCCAATTAGTTCATCAAGCTTTCCAAAAATAATTAGAGAAGATTCAATCCAAGTACAAGGTTAGGCATGACAAGCATCAAGTTGATCACCATGTTAAGCATGAGATATACTAAGAGGGAGGTGAATCAGTATATCATATATCTTATAAATATTTTACTTAATCAAATTCTACTTAACCATTCACTCAATATATGCAATAAAACTGAAAGCAATATGTATCACACAAGAGATATAGACACACCAAATTTTTAAATGAAAACCCAAAATGGAAAAAACCATGGAGAATAATCTAAAGTATATGAAAGAGCACCAAATAAAATTACAACATTTGCAAGCACAAACTTGTAGGAGCACTAACCACTTTTTTGAGCACCAACACAATAATTATTTGTGAGCACCAACCCACAGGAGCACCAACCCCTTACAAAGATTTGAGAACACCAATCCATAGGAGAAGCAACCCCTCTTGTGTATTAAACATACCTATCTCTCAATGTTTCTTACTCAACAAATGATAGAACTCTACAATATCTCTTTCTATTCTCTTCTCTTTTCTTATATAAAACAAATACAAGCCATGCACTTTCTTGCATATTGTAAATGGATTCTCAATCCTTTATTTATAACTTTCTAAATGACCTTTGGTAATCACTCTTTATGTCTCTTCAATCCTCATGGAAAATGGGGCCAAACTTGCATGACCCTTCATATCCTTTCATTTGAAAAGTCACATAAATAACCTTCATGAGCAAATTCATCATTTCCCTTTTGTCTTTATCTTTATGACCTTTCAAATTATTTAAGATGACTCTTCATGGAAAAATGCACTATACCCTATTTTGTCTTCACTTGGTGAATTTTGGAACTCCTCAATATGACTCTTCATGGGAAAAGGCATCCCATTCCTCTTTTGTCTTTACACTATGACTCTTTGACTTCTCCATGGGGCCTCTTTTGCCTTTTATGCAACAAAAAATATATTTGATAATATTAAATAAATATCAACACACATTTGCTAATATATGAATATTAAGAACACCATTAAATGTTATGGGGCCTTTATCACCAATGGTAAACTTTTGATATAAATAAAAATATTTCTAACAATCTCCCCCTTTGTCATTGATGGTAACCTCAAACTGAAACTACCACATCCTGAAACCTACACTACACATGCTAACTTACACATACTACCATCTAAAAAATATATAGTAACTCCTTCTTACTATAGCAACATGTACCTATTTATGTACCTATTTCCATTCTTCTCCTCCTTTGACATGAATTGAAAATGGCTTATCCTAGAGCTAAAAATTAACTCCCCTCAATTAATGCTAATCCTTAATTGTAGGAAGTAAAATAAATTACTCCTAACTTCTCTCATAGATACTCAAATGTGTCTTTTACTAGTGCCCTTGTGAAAATATATGCAATCTATTCTATAGTAATAATATATTCTATTTTAACCTATTGACTTACCACCTGCTCTCTCAAAAAGTGATATATATTAGGAATATGTTTTTTTCTTGAATGCATCATCAAATTCTTAGAAATATTAATAACACTTGTGTTTTCACAAAAAATAGAAATATGTTCATCATGTTTTACCTTGATATCTTCCAATGTTTGTTTCATCTAAAACACTTGAGTACAACACAATACTGCTACAATATATTTTGCTTCATCTATATAAAGTGATACTAAATTCTACCTTTTACTTATCAATGATACTAAGCTATCATCGAGGAAAAAAGCTCCTCCACTTGTACTCTTTTTGTCGTCCAATCACCTACCCAATCTGAATCTATATAAGAAACCAAAGTGAAATTTCTTGTTATGGGATACTATAATACATAATCCAATGTCCCCTTGATATATCTGAATATGATTTACACCAAATAAACATGACTTTTCTTTAGGGTTACCTGATATCTTTCAACATTGCCTACTACATACATAATGTCTAGCCTTGATGTTGTCAAATATAAAAGACTACCAATCATATATTTATACAAATATTTATCTATAATAGGTGAATATTCATCCTTACTTACCTTGGTACCTATACCCATTGGTGTATCAATTTGTGTACAATCCTTAAAACCAAACTTTTTAAACATTTATTTGGCATATTTACTTTGAGATATGAAAATTCCTTTATCTGACTAAAAAAATTTTAACCTTAAGAAAAATAACAATTCTTCAAGTGTAGACATCTCAAGTTCTATTTCCATATTTTCATAAAATTATTTTGTCATATTTTCAATGTTATCTTCAAATATTATGTCATGAACATATACCATAATAATCAACTGATGCTCACCTTCTATTCTGATGTAAAGATTACTATCAACAAATCATCTCTTGAAACCTTGATCCTATAGGTATTTATCAAGTCTTTCATACCAAGCTTTGAGAGCTTGTTTCAATCCATATATTGCTTTCTTTAATCTACATAAATGGATACTATCATTTTAGAAAAAAAAACATTTGACTACTCAATGTAGACCTCCTCTTCTAGATTCCCATTCAAAAAAGTAGACTTGACATCCATCTAAAATACTTTGAAAATTTTAAACACTACATATGCAAGAAACATTCTAATAGAATCTATAATTGCTACTAGTGCAAAAGTTTCTTTAAAATCTATGTCCTCAATCTGACCCTATCCTTTACATACTTATCTTTCTTGATATCTAGTCACTTTTCCATTTTCATTCAACTTATTTATGTAAACCCATTTTGTTCCTATCAGATTGTGATATTTTGGTCTAAGCACTAATTCCCAAGTATCATTATTTTCTATCTGATTTAATTCTTCATCCATTTCCTTAACCCAATGCTTATCATGTCTAGCTTCTAAAAACGTTTTAGGCTGAATTTTGGATAACAAAGAGAAATTGACTTGCTTAGATTCATTTACCATTATTTTTTTCATATGAATTCATTCATATATATCCCTAATGATGTCACTTTCATTATGATTTATTTAGATATATTGGGATAGGATTTTGGTGTCCTTTTTCTTCTTCTCTTTAAAATATTCATCTTCAATGATTTCAAGAATGTCTACTGGATCGTTGATTCTTTGTGATCCATCTTCTTCTATCCTAACACTTGTGCTTTCAAATATTTTCTTTGTTATTTTGTTATAACATCTATAATTTGTAATTTTTCAAGAATAATGAATAAATATACTTTCATCTACTCTAGATTCAAAGTTACCCAATTTTTCATCGATTCTATTTATGAAAAATCTACTACCAAAAAATCTTAGATAATCAACTATAGTTGGTATGATTTCGATAGCTCATAAGGAGTCTTGTCACTATTGAATCTCAATAATAATCTATTCTAGATATGCACTGCTATGCCAACTTCCTCTCTCTAATATTTATTTGGTATCTTGGATTCATTTAACATTGTCCTCACCATCTCCTTAAATTTTCTATTTTTCCTTTAACTAATCCATTTTGATATGGAGCTCTAGCTAATGAATAATGTATCTGTATTCCATGCTATTCACAATAACCAATAAACTAATCTAGTATGATTTGTCCTCCTTGATCTGATCTTAGGCACTTAATATTCAAACTAGTTTCATTCTCAACTAATTCTTTGAATGCTTTGAAATGTTCAAAAGCTTCTAATTTTTTCTTTAAAAACATTACCCAAGTCATAAGTGAAAAATCATCAATAAGTAACATGAAATATTTCTCACCTTGAGTGCTTTGATTTTTCATAAGTCCACATAAATTAGTGTGAACAAGCTCTAACATCTGAGTCGTTGAGTATTCTTTTGTTTCAACCACCTTTTGGCTTACTTCCCATGATGACAAGGTTCACAAAGCATGTTGGATGGCTTTGTAATATTTAAAATATTTTTGACTACTTACTTATTGATAATGTTGAAGATATTTTTAAAATTTATGTGTCCTATTCTCTTGTGCTAAAGATAACTTTCTTCAATCTTAGTCAAACATCTTTGACCTTTGATGTCTAATAATATATACATATTATTACATGTTCTCTGAGCATCTGTAAGCAACAAATCTAAATATTTTCTCTTAATTTTAAAACCTTCTACATAGAACATTAGTGTGTGTCCCAGATCACACATTTGACTTACACTTAAAATATTATGCTTAAGACCTTCTACATACATAACATTTCCAGTCTTAGTTATACCATTATCCAAACTTAGTGTATATTTTTTGGAAATTTTGGCAGTAGTATTGTTTCCAAATTTCACCATACCACCATTGATATTCTTTAAGGATATGAATTTGATCTTGTCTCCTATCATGTGCCTTGAACATCTGATGTTAATGAAGCATGTATTTTTTTCATTTCTTACATGCAAAGCTGTCTGGATCAACATAGACTTTTCAAGTTATTTCTTCTACCATGAACCTATCTAAACTTGCTTCTTGACGAATGGAGCCTTAAAACTTTGGTCCTTCTTGACTGACTCAAATACACATATATAGTACTAGACTATGTGCCCAAAGTTGTTTCACTTGTATCATATTATGGACTCTTTATTAAACCCTGATAAAGGAAAAAAAGAGTTGTGGATTTTACTTGACTCTGCATAAGTTTTCTTCTCCTTTTTTCTAAAATTGTTAGCCCTTTTCTAACATTCCATTTTTTTATGACCATATCCATTACAATTAAAAAAAAAAAAAAACTATTTATGTATCTCTGACCTGATTGCCTTTTGTTGCTTTGTTCCTTCTAGTTTTCATTATTTTAGGTGTCCTCTATATTTTTAACTTTTTTTTTTGTTTCTTATTTTATAAGAGATTTTTCTTTTCGAATCTGATGCCTATTTTATTTGATATTGATTATTAGATTTCTAATATCTTATTTAATATATCAGTACTTTTATCAAATTTTTAATTATTTGTTGCTTTATCATTGATTTCTTTATTTGTTTTCTTGAGATCTACTTTTAAAGAAGCAATTTCAATAACATACATTTCACATTCTTCACTTAATTTTTACAACTATGCCATTATATCTTTTTCATTCTTCTTGGCTTCTTCAAAGTGTGCTTTTAGATCTTCAATTGTTTCTTTTGACTTATTTTTATTTTTCTCAATCTGGAGCTTCAATCTTTGATTCTTCTTCTCAAGAGATTTTAACTCTTCTAAGGCACAAATGAGTTATCCTTCTAGATTCACTTCAGCTTCACTCTATTCTACTTCTTGATCATCTATACTTTTATTTGTAGAGGAATCATCATGTATGGCCATGAATATAATGCCTTCTTTTTCTGAATCATTGACTCTACTATATTTGACTGAGCTAGGATCTTTAGAATATAAAATTTTATTCTTGAATCTCTTCTTGAATTTTCCTTTTAAATTCTTCTTGTATGTATACTTTCCTTCTTCATTGTCACCATTACCCTTATCTAGGACCTTAGATAAAAAATGTCCAATCTTTCCATAATTAAAATATTTAAAAGGTAATTTTCCTTGATATTTACTTGTACTTTTTTTGGCTTGCAGTTGAATAGAGCTCCATTGTCATTTTCATCATCGCTAGAGCTATCACTTAATTCTTGAATCTTATCCTTCTCTTTCGTTGATTTGTCAAAAGTAGCTTCTCTCTTTGAGGGTTTCTCTTATTCAATTTGTATGTCGTATGCCATAAGAATACTATGTAGCTCATCCATCTTTAGCTTGGCTAATTTTTTTATCTCTTCAATTGCCAAAACCATTTTTCATATCTCAATGGTAGAGGTCTCAAAAAAATTTGTACCATGATTGATTCTTCTATATTTTCTTCAAGACCTTAAATCTGATTAACTATTTGATCAACCCATAAAAGGTAACTCACTATATTTTCCTGTTCTTCTATCTTCATACTCTCAAAATATCTTTTCAAAGTCTAGAGATTACCCTGTTGAACCTTTCCATCAACTTTTGTAAATATTCTCAAGCTTTACCCAAGCTTTATGAGCATATTTACATTGTATAAATTTAACATATTCTAATTCATATAAACCATATAAAATAGCATTTAAAACTTTAGCATTATTTTCACTTGCCTTCTTTTCTACTAGAGTAGTTACAAATGTATGTGGCTCTTCTCATTCCTCCACCACTACTTGTCAAATGTCAAATCCAAGGGACATCAAATAATTACTCATAATTTGTTCCATCAAACAAAGATGAATTATTTGTATAAAAACCTTCATGCGATCCAACCATCGTGCTTTCCCCGATCTAGCTTCAAGCTGTAAAACATTTTTAAAAGGATCTTGCTTTGATACCAATTGTTAAGCATGTGATATAATGAGAGGGGGGTGGTGAATTATTATATCATATATCTTATAAATCTTTTACTTAATCAAATTCTACTTAGCCTTTCATTTAAGATATGTAATAAAATTGAAATCAATATGCACAATACAAGAGAGAATGAGACACCAATTTTTTACATGGAAACACGAAATGGGAAAAATCACAGAAAATAATATCAACTATATGAAAGAGCACCAACTTTCAAGAGCACCAACTCCTTTTCTGAGCACCAAGATAATAATTATTTGTGATAACCAAGCCACATGAATACCAACCACTCTTGTGTATAAAACACAACTATCTATAAATGTTTCTTACTCAAAAAATGATAGAACTCTACAATATATCTCTCTATTCTATCTTCTTTTATTATATAAAAAAATACAAACCATGCACTCTCTTGCATATTACGAATGGCTTCTCAAGCCTTTATTTATAGTTTTCCAAATTACCATTGGCATTCACCCTTTGTGTCCCTTCAATTCTCATGGAAAATGGCACCAAACTTGTATGACCCTTTGTATCCTTTCATTTGAAAAGTCACATGGTGACCCTTCATGATCAAATTCATCATTTCCCTTTTGGTCTTTGTCTTTGTGACCTTTTGAATTCCTTAAGATGACTCTTCATGGAAAAATGCACCATACCCTCTTTTTTCTTGACTTGGTGACTCTTGGAATTCCTCAAGATGACTCTTCTTGGGAAAATGTGTCCCATTCCTCTTTTTTATTTACCCGATGACTCTTTGACTTCTCCATGGGCCCTCTTTTGATTTTTATGAAATCAAAAATATATTCGTTAATACTAAATAATTATCGACACATATTATCCAAGATACGAATATTAAAAACACCATTCAATGTTATGGGGTCTTTATCACCAATGCTAGACCTTTGACATAAATGATAATGTTTCCAACACACCACTTCAAAGTTGGTGATCTAGTATGGTTTTATATAAGCAAATAATTTCTCAAAGAAGGAGGTAAAAATCTCAATCCAATCAGGTATATCCCATTTAATATTTTAGATAAGACTTATAATAATGATTTTTGATTAGAATTACCACTTCACATGTAGAAGTATTCAATTTTAAATGTTGAAAACATGAAATTTAATCTACCACCTATGATCACCAATTAAGGTGAGAGTTTTTAAGTACCCTCTATAGATGATTTTGCTCCTTAATATCTTGATGAGTTGTAGGGAGACATTGTTCTTGATGGGAAGACAAAGACATCATAAATTTTAAATGTTGAATACTTATGACTTGGAATAAAATTAATAAATCCATGTAGGAAAAGGTGGATGGAAACTATAAAATTGAGGGAGCTACAATCCTCGCTTGTTTTAAAAATAAAAAAGACTATTTGTAAGATCCCAAAATGAATTTGATTAAATGGTTTATAACCCTATTAGAAACATCCCAACATCAAAGGATATTTTCAGATGAATCCAATTCATTTTTAATGGCATTAAATGGAATTCATTTGTTAAGTTTATGACCTCTTGAATTAGGTTGGGTAAAATGATGATGGTAGAATGGTGACTAGACATGTACTAGTTGCCTAATAATTCCCTGACATGTGTACCGATGGTATTTTCACACATGGAAAATAAAATAACAATTCCCCAACTTATGTTACTATTTTCAAGTAATTAGTATAGGTTTACAACTTTTATTAAAACATTATTATTAAAAAACCTCTTAATATGGGATTAAATCATACCCAAACTACACTGAACGTTTATCTAAGACTAAAAACTCGTCAATGGAAGGAATCCAAAAGTATTGGGTAAATAAATAAGACTTCAACCCATGAAAAAGGGTGTTGGGAGAATTATAAATTCCTCATTTTTGTATTTTGAAAACATATATATGGAGATAATAAAACTTATTTTCTAGCCTTTAATGGAGAGCAAGTAAGAAACAAGTAAGCAAATGTCCTTTTATGCACGAAGAGTAAATCACATATAAGATAATATTGTGGACTTCCCAAATGTAGCGCATAGGTTATTTTTATAGCAAAACTCATATTTATTTAATAGTGTACACAAAGTATATTTTACACCATTTAGTAGATCAGTTCAAGTGATTTTCAAACCTAAAGATGTAGCTTCCAACAGGGTGAAATCCATTATCAAAATTGTTTGTATTTTATTTTCTTATATTTATTTAATTCTTACTTTTAATTAGTATCAAACCTAATTTTAATAAAATAATCCAATTTCATTCAAAATAATGGAAATTTAAAAAAATGTTATGAGTATCTAAAATTGATAAATAGTTAGCATTATAAATTAACTAATACTTTGGATCATAATCCTACATATCAACTCCTCAAAATAATGTTTAGATGTAGTTATGCACATAAATTTGTGAATAGTTTCCTTCATGAGACATTCTTGCCAAAATGGGTTAGAAATTGATTATAAAATAAGGGACAAAAAACTATCAAAACATGAAAGAAAAAACTTCTATAGGATCTAAAAAATAACTACCCAAAACATAAATTGTTACTCTCAACAAAACTTACTATAAGATAGTTCAATATCCTGTGGTCATTGTGATAAAATAAAAGCAAAATATTATGAGGTTAGATATGTGTGTTAATATAAATTTTTAATAGAACTACAATCATTATTTTTGTAATTAATTTATAAATTAACACCGCATGTCAACCTAACAATATTTTTAGTATCTATTATTCTCAATATTTTCTTCAACACCTAATATGATAAATCCATGTCTCCAAGTTCATTCAAGTAGGAGAAATAAATTGGATAACTACATAGATAAATAATTATATCCACCTGTTTATTCAATCTTATCTTATAAAAGGTTAGAAAACATGAAATTACACTTAACACATAATTAAGGAAATGCTTTTATGCAATCAAAATTACATGGTGTATATGAATCAGTCCTAGATTAGATAAGATAGATCACACCTACACGTCTGATTGGGGCACACACTTGTTAAGTATGAGCATGCCCAATATGAGGATCCACTAGACTCGATTACGGGATCACTTGTATCATCTGTCACAACACATCATATTAGGCATCAGTCTAAAGCCTAAAATCTAACATAATCACACAGCAACCCTAAAAAAGTCTTATGGTTTATATATTTACTTATAATAATAAATAAGAAAGTAAGCTAATATAATAACAAGAAAATTAAACTAATCTAGTGCTCACCAAAGCTTGAGGCACAAAGTAAGGGGTTAGATGCAAAGTAATCAAATACATGTATAGGAAACTTCAGATAAATTAACTATTAGTAACAACCTAATACATGGAATATGAGGAGTAATACTATTTAATTGAACACTTATGCTACTTATATCTACTAAAAGAGAGGAAAACATAGTTAGAATATACTTACTTGAATGTGAACCTGTCGTGACTCAAAATCTCTCTTAGTCAATGGGGCTTCATAAAAGGTTTTTGTGGTTTGTAAGGATCACTTTATTAGGCCAAAGCATCCAAGACCTATATACATGGCTTAAATTATACAAATAAGAAACCTAAGCTAAGACTCCTTAATTAGAATGGTGAAAGAGTAGATTGTGAAGAAGTGTGAGAGAATAAAAAATCCTAATTTCATTGACATGGAAATGACCAAAATGAACTTGTATATATAGGAGTATCTAACCAAAAAATCACTCAAACATGTCAGCTATGCTAGGTTGACTAGGTCAACCTAGCATATTATTGAGATAATTCCTAAAGTTTGTATTAGGTCAGCCAAATCGAAACTGGGCCTAAAGAGCTAAAGTGACCCTAGACTATGCTAGGTCAACTAGGTAGACTTAGATTAATGAATAGGTAAAAAGGGTAGTAAGCAAGGGAAATAATGATATAAAGAGTAAAATACTAGAGGCATGTGCAAGGAAGGAGAGATAGTTTAGGGAAAGGTTTTAAGAGCTAAATGGATATAGAATAATATAGAAATAAGTGACAACAATCCTAAGAAGCACCAAATATTTTCCCACTCATTTAATAGTGTACCCCTTAAGGCATGAACTTAGAGAGATTGGGTCATGATATATTCCTACAAAATTTAAAGCATCATTAATTGATAAAAATGTTAACATATTATATCTATACATATGCATCAATAAAAGCTCATCACGTGTCACTAAGGTGTAATTGGGGATGGTGTTTCAAGAAAGAACATAAGGACACACACAATGTTGATGCTAAAAAAAAATTTACTATTTTAAAAACCATAAAATAACTGAAATTAAATGACATAAAAGGAAACTAACTAGAAATTAAATAAGTAAAAATCAAATGATGTGTACCTTGACTTATCCTTATCACAAAATGTTTGCTAGTTGTGTTTTTATTTTGATTATGGAGGGTACAGAGACTACTTTGGACAAACCCAAAAATAAAAAAACTAAGGAAAAAAACAAAAAAATGTAAGAAAATCCAAGATGACTTGTGTTATGTGGGTAGGACATACGTAGAAATATGGCAATCTAGGTGACAAGCGATATGTTAGACCAAATGACCAACTCAAACAAGAGTAAATCAGGTAACCTAAAATTGAAGGTTACTAAAGACTAAAAAATCCAAACTAGTAAACCTTGAGTAAGAAAAGGAGAACTCACCAAATCAAATCAAGGATACATGTCAAACAAGATGGTAAAAAAAGGATTTGAAAAGAAAAATGGTGAAACAACATTGATGAGTGAGTAGTAACAATCCACATCTCAATCAATAATGGAAAAAGGGGATGCATAAAAGGGGAAAAAACATTGTTGGGTGGGTAGTAATAATACACATCTCATGAAACAATGGAAAAATGGTGTGATCTAAGGTGTCCATAATAGCAGAACAACAAAATCAAGATAAACAAAAAAAACAAAGAAAAGTAGTTTTAGTAGACATATAAAACATGCTGAAAAAGATCCATAGTTTCTAAAACATGTTGTTTTGTGTCTAAAGATAGATAAAAATGAAATAAAGTAGTGTTAGCATGTTTTTAAGTAATGGAGAAAATTGAATTTAAAGAAGAGGGAAACAAATTTGGACTCAAAATTTTTCTATCAATGGGGAAATGAAATGGGGTGGTGGGTACAATGAAATAGAAAAACAAGGTAGAGGAACTCTTTATTGAAGTCAAGACACTCAAACTTGGTTTGTCAAAACAAGAGGACTATGGACTGTAAGGACTCTAAAGAACTTCTCTTAGCTACACAAGTCTTAGGTTAATAAATGGAGTATATAGATCATCTCATGAAGGTTATATACATGAAACTTAAAATGGACATACCTCCCCACGATGTGTTTCATGCTCTTCAAGACCCCTTATAGATCTGTTAGTGTACTATAAAGATTGGGTACTTACGTGAGAAAGTAGGTAGCACTATATATATTTTTTAAATCCCTTATTCCAATCTACTAACCTACCACACTTGAAAGGACTTTGGCTCTATGTGAATTCGAATATGGATTTTGAGCTCCAATTGGAGATAGGATATGTGCTTGTAATCACATATTTTGATGTGATTAGAATTTTAATATTTATATGTTGCCTTTTAGATATCATTGCCTTTTATTTTCAAATGATTGTCTTTTAAATTTTTTATTAAATTCCTCTTCCATACAGATTTGGAAGACAAAATATGGGTTTTAAAGATGAATTTCATTTGAAAACTTTGGGACAAGGTTGTTAAGAGTCTCATAAATCCAAGTGAAATAAAAGTGCTATCTTGACTTTGACCTTATTTTATGTAAATGTGGGGGTGAAACAAAGGGGAAGAAATCAAGAGGAAAATGACACATGTAACAAATTTGAATTTATTCAAAATGCAAAAAATGTGATAAAGAGAAAAAAGGAATACAATGATAGAAAAACATGCCAACATAGATTGTTTACAGATTCCATCTAGTAAAAGAAGCAAAAGTTATTGTCTAAATAACAAGGATCACAAAAAACATGAAAATAAAGGTAATTTTATTAGGAGGGGCGGGTTTATCCACAATCTTACCAAAAAACTCATAAAAGGAAAACCCAAGGGGTGCCAATAAGAAAAAAGTGAGGGAGCCTTTGTATAAATCACCTCACAAAGATAGACCCAAAGGATGTCTAATCAACATTGGCAAGCAAAAGGATGAAAAGGAAGAAATGAGAAATAAAAAGAATGGTCATTTTATGAGGAGGGCTAGGTTTTATCCATAGTCTTACCAAGCAACTCATAAAATAAAACCCCAAGAGGATGATAAAACAACATTGGTAAATAAAAGAAGAATCAAAAGATAAGTGATGAAGAATATGGTATATCCAGAAATTAAAAAACCAAAAGGGAGGATTGAAGGTTTGAAAAGAAAGGAAATTAAAACCATGGTACATCAAGAAACAAAAGGACCAAAAGACCAAAAGGGAGGAATAAATATTTGAAAAGAAATGAAACTGTTGCATAGGGAGAGACCTGTGCTAAAGTAACCTACAAAAAAATGTTAGATAGATATATAGAGAAAGCTTGAAAAGAAGGAAAAATTTCCTACATTAATGTCTATAACAAGGATGAGTATGTGAGAGACAAGCCTATGTGTCTCAAAAGGTTTCTTTGAGTTTAATTAGTTTGGTATCATGTAATGGAGACTAAGAGTGGGTATTAAAAGATGCCCCAAAGAGTAAGTGGATGTAGGGATGGGTATCATAAGATGCCCCAAAGTCTAAAATGACATGAAGGTGGGTATCAAAAGATGCCTCAAATTTTAAATTAATGTGTGTATGGGCATCATAAGATGCCTCAATAGATAAAAAGAGGAATAAAAGATATTAAAGCATAAAAAGAAAAGAGAACCCCATAGAGTGTTTAAATGTATTCAAGTTATCTAAGAAGTTTCTAATGGGGGATATGATGCTTGAGGATAAAAGTAAAATAATGTAAAATAAAAAGAATAACATATAGAGATAGAGAACTAAATCAGGTAGATATAAAACTAAGTCGTTCATACAAATAATGTAGAAATCTAAATTGGAAAGCAAAGAAGGCATAAAATGGTACTGGGTCAACCTAGTCAACCTAACACAAAAGGTAAGGCCTGAAAACTATATAGGGTCAAGTAGGTCAACCTAGCATAGTGTAGAGACATCATAAAAAACACTAATCCAACCAAGTTAACCTAGTACAGTAGATAGGTTCTTTGTTTTGCATATATCTTTTGCTCTACTCATCGATTTTACAAATAGTAAATGTGTTCGATTAGTAAAAATGCATAAAATACAAATAAGGAGTAAATAAGTGCTAAAATTATGATAAAAGGAATTATAAAAAAGAATAAAGTAAGTGAAATAAATACTGAAAGGGTTTGATTCACATTTTGTTCATCAAAATGTAATGAAGGTGAATCCAAAGTGGAGATAATAATAAATAAGAAAGGAAACAAAAATGGAAACATGAAGATAATCCAACCAGTGGTGGGATAATATTCACATCAAGTTCACTAGAATATATGAAATCAAAATTACATACTATGCATAAATCAATCATGGATCAGATAAGATATATCACACATACACTTTTGATTGGGGCACACACTTGTTAAGTAGGAACATGACAAATATGAAGATCTACTAGACCTATTTAGGGGATCACTTGTATCATCTATCACAATGCATCATACTAGGTAGGGTTATAAAGATTACAGTCTAACACAATCACATAAACCTAAAAGAGTCTTATGGTATCTATATTCAGTTATGATATTAAAAAAGAAATTAAACTAACTTAATAATAAGAAAATTAAACTAATTTAGTGCTCACCAAAGCTTGTGGTACAAAGTAAGGGGTTAGATGTAAAGTAATCAAATACATGCATAGGAAACTTAAAATAAAGTAAGAGTAACACCTTAATACATAGAATATGAAGAGTAATATTAGTCAAGCTAACATGTACACTACATCTATCTACTAAAAAAGAGGAGAATAAAGTTAGAGTATACTTACTTGAATGTGAACCTGTCGTGACTCAATCTCTCCCTTGGCCAATGGGGCTTCACAAGAGTTTGTTGTGGTTCATAAGGATCACTTTGTTAGGCCAAAGCATCCAAGACCTATCCATAAGACTAATACTATGCAAATAAGAAACCTAAGCTAAGACTCATCAAGTAGAATGGTGGAAGAGTAGGTTGTGGAGAAGTGCGAGAAAATAATAATTCCTAATTGTATTGATATGGAAATTACTGAGATGACCTTGTATATATAAGAGTATATGACCTAAAAATCACTCAGATATGTCAGCTATGTTAGGTTGACTGGGTTGACCTAGTATATTATCATGCTAATGCTTGAAGTTTGTGTTAGGTTGGCTATATGGAAACTACACCTAAAGACCTAAAGTGACCCTAAATTATTCTAGGTTGACCAGGCCAACCTAGCTTACTGAATAGGTAAAAAGGGCACTAAGGGAGGGAAAGAGGGATAGAAAGAGAAATATAATAGAGGAATGTGCAAGGAAGGAGAGGTATATTAGGGAAAGGTTTTAAGAACTAAATAGATAGGGAATAATATGGCAATAAGGGACAAAAATCCTATGAAGCACCAAAGACCTACCCACCCCTTTCCTAGTGCATCCCTTAAGGCATACACTTAGAGAGATTGAGTCATGATGGGTTTTTACAAGATGTAAAGCATCAGTAATAGATAAAAGTGTGAAAATATTATCTGTATACAATGCTAAGGTTAGTGAGTAAAGTTTGTGATAAGAAAATTAGCCCAAAGGTTAATAATTACTAACCTTGCTCACTTATAGAGTAACCTAAATATCTAGGATGACCAAGTTTTTATGTATAAATAGGGCTAGATGTAGTTCACCCATTACTAAAATGAGTGTTAGTTATATTTCAAAGGTGAATGACCTTTGCCATTTAGGTTTACAATTATTGTTTACATAATTACATTTATAGGTACATTGCAACTACCAATTCGTGTATGAATAATTATATACAACTAAGGATTGGTATGAGATACCATTACATATTAGAATGGATTTGATAATACTTCCAAGGTTTGAGAAACTAATAAAAATATGCCCTACTCTAGGGATAGTTGATAGCTTCCCTAGAGCTTATTATAAGTTACTAAACCAATATTCAATTGAGATATATTTATAGTACTTAATTTTAACTAGGTTTGTGTAACTATTTCCTAGACTAGAAAAAGTGTAGAATAGATAATGACTATTTTATTGTGATAGAACATGACAATTTACATATCAAACGATCATAAAATGAGACTTAGTACATATATTTTAGCCTATGAAAAAGGTAGAGAAATAAACTTTAATTGATTACACCCATAGATTATTAAATTAATTAAATCATTGCACAATATATTTAATACTTTTACTCCATAAGCATATTTTCTACACTTTTTATCCAAGAAGGGAACATTAAATATTGATGACAGGAAACAATGGTTTCAAAAAAATAATTTTACTCAAAATTTAGGTTGATAAAAATGGCATAAAAAAACCCATAAATTAATTTAGGGGAAAAGTGAAAATATTATTATTGTTTATATGTATTTTATAATCTAAAGAGAATGTAATATTTTATATGGGATATTAATTAAAAAATTACGATGTCATTTGAAAATAATTTTGATAAGTTAAAAGGTGCCTTCGTAAATTACCTATGACACTGATTTAAATTTTAGTCAACATGAATTGTAATATTAAATTATATGTAGAATGTATGTACACACGTACATGTGTGTGTGTGTGTGTGTGTGTGTGTGTGCATGTGTATATACATATACATATAAATACACACACACACACACACATCTCTCTCTCTCTCTCTCTCTCTCTCTCTCTCTCTCTCTCTCTCTCTGTCTATATATATATATATATATATATATATATATATATATATATATAACCATTTCCATGACTCTCTACTTGCAAACTGTTTAACAAGACTATGTAATCCCACAACTATGTCTGGTAGCAAGACTTCATAATCCCCACCACTAAGGACATTTTTAGGAATGGAAGTTGTCATCACACCTTTACAAGGTTAACAGATGGATATGTTGTCCCATTCATTCATATTTATGGTGAAACAGAGGGAGGGGTTGTATCAACCCTTTGGATTATTTGAACCCTTCCCTAACATATAAAATTTTATTTTATTATTTATTTTATTACTTTTACAATTTGAAAATAAATTTGTTCTATTCTTAATAAACAAATTTATTTTTTCTTATTTATTTTAATAATTTTAGTGAAATAACACAAACTAACATTTTCTTAAATTCAAGCATATGCATGCATATACAATTAAAACCAATATAAATCCTAGTTTACAAGATACAAATGACAGGTATAACACCCTATGCCCATCAAGGGAAAAGTTTTTACTTTAGTACTAAATAGATGTCAATCTTAAGGAAGAAAAAAATGTAAACAAAATTTAAATTATTATATTTATCTCAATATAAAAACCATCATCTCATACTAAACATAATACAAGAGTTAAAAATATTTGGAATGTATGTTAATCTCTACTCTTTTATTAATTAATACATCGGAGGCGTTCTATATAAGAAACTCTCTGAAGACTCATCTCGCGCTTAAGGATATTCCTCAGTTATACCATCAAAATCTAAATTTTTCTCCGCTACTCCTTTGCTGACATGTGTGGGTAGGTTTCAACCACCAACAATTCTTATTGGGGTGTCCGACAAGCATAAAAAGAAGGATTGGTTGTGAAGTCCAGACAACGTGATTTGTGAATTTGGTGTTAAGGACTATGTTATGGAGTGGATTGGAATTAGAAAGAATAGCAAGAAATAAATGAAAGAAAACCATACCATATTACCTTCCCAAATGGATTCACCATGCCTGTGACTCAAAAACATGCTCTCACTTCATCAAGCATCCTTCTCTTTGTCAACAATGGTGTTAAGCTCCTCCAATGCCTCAAGAACACTCCATATATCCTAGGCTCTTAATTCCAAATCACTAAACTAGCCTATCAATGAATCTTCCAAACAAAATCTATGATAAAATGCAAAGGATTTTGAAATTATTTTAACATTATTAATTTTCAATATTCGAGCTTAAAATTCATGTCCATGGCCTCTTTATTTATATATTTTTGAGATTGGGCAGGATCAACCATGACCATCCATCTCAAGATTGAGATGTGTGGCCATGGATAATCCTAATATTTGCAATTAAATCCATAATTATCTTCATCATGACCTTGTAATAAGTGGCATTGAAGAGCAATGGGAGGCATTACCTAGGCATGGGAGAACCATAATCTTGATATTTGTGGTATTTATGGCCTAGGGATGTCTTCCCAAGAAATGAGGTCACCTGATGATGAAGATAATAAGAATCAATTTTCCAAAATAAATATTCAACAACTCTCATGGAAAATCCACTTAAGCTCTTGATTTGAATTAATTAGCCTTAAACAAGGTTAATCAACATTTTTGCAAATATTTGAAAATTAGCCTTCAATTTATCAAAATGGTTAGAAAGTCATATTACTGAGTTGTAATTTGACTCAAGAAGAATTAGAAGGTGACATTAGATTCACCAAAATAATATTTTTTATTTAGGATCTTTTCAAAGTAAAATAAAAAAGGTATGTGGTGTGTACCAATGAATGTTAGGGGAAAAGAGTGATCTAGAGCACAAAGGGTGAAATTGTCATTTTGACTCGAAATGAATTGATCAAAGTTCATTGTCCCATAAATTGCATTACCTTATTTAGCGATACTTTGACATAAATTGGCACATGTAAATGAAAATTTTGAACTATTTAGTACATTTTATGGATTTTGACCTAAAATGTGCATTTGAGTACAATTGGAGTAAGATTGGCAATTTTAAAACAAATGGTGTTAGCAATTGGATGTCTACAGTGAATACATCATAATCTAATTTCTCATTTATGTGGTGTTATTCCATTGAGGAAGGGTTCATGTGATCATTAAAGAGGCTTAATTGTATAGGAGTGTAAATACAATGATAATCCACATTGAAATGGTCATTTGTAATGTTTCTATCAAGTATTGAGATGTGTTACAAATATTTAATGTGGCAATTTTCATGACTCACATGTTTAGCATATCCACTGATAAGCTCTCTTATATTTATGAAGGAAAAAATTAAATAATGTTTATATACCACAATGGGGACAATTGAAATATTGGTAGTAAGTTCTCAAATGTGGAACAAACATTTAATGTGGTGGGCTTCATGATTCTCATGTTATGCTTATGCACTCCTAGGATCCATTATATTTGTAAAGGGTAAAATTAAAGAATGTATATATGCCACAAAATTTTGTTTTATGTAGTGCTCATAATGATTTAAAGATTTGAAAAAACATTTATGTGTTTCATGATTAGGATGTGCCTAATGATTTTATATAATATTAACTCCAAATTTACCCTAATGAGTGAAATTATTTGAACCTTGTCTATGTTTGTAGAACTCGACTACTATTGAATAAGCAAATGCATAATCAAATACCTTACTAATGGGGGAATTTATGAATAGTTTCTTAGTTTTTAGGATTCAAGATATCCAAAAATATTTTATTTTTATCATTGATCCTAAAACAAAGGTGGCAACACACTAAAGGATCAAAAGTTATGGTAATATTAGGATCAAGTTGAATAAAGCATATTTAATTATTTTTCACCTTTATGAAGCCAATTTAGTCAATTCATATTTGATCATCCTAAGCAATGACAAGTACCCAATAAAAGGGGGCTCTTTGGTCCCTACATCAAGATCATAAAAGAAGTTCAAGTTCATTGGGGGATATTTTTGTGCCATCCACCAAATGTGCCTAGAACATGTTTATTCCCTATTTCATCCATAAGAAACTGATGTGTTTATCTAAATTTAAGGAAAATCCATGAAATGGGAATTTGTAACATTTTTATCAAGTTGTCATTTTTTTTTTCCAATATTAAATATGGAAGCATTCATGATTCCCTTGTTTTTCATATGCACTCCCTAGTTCTATTCCATTTATAAAGGCCAAAATTAAACCTAATGCTTTAGAAATAAATGTACCGACCTTCCCTGACTCTTCCACCATGACATTCACAATGTATCAATAATTATGCTCCCTTATGTGACCATGTTGCATGCACTTTACAAAAGATTCAGTACCCACTTCAACCACAAGGAAAGTAACAAGATAATATAGAATTTCAATAATAGATGCAAGCAATATATATGATACAAACCAATTTCTAGTGGGTGTGGCTATGTAAATGTAATAAATGCTTTGCATTAGAGGAACATGTATGATACAATCCATCTTGTCTACTATTTATCAGAATAAGTACCCTGTTATTACCACTTATCAATACCTACCATTAACAAAGGTTCATAGTGGACTTTGGATGATCTTCTCTCTTGTAGAGGGAGAAGACCAAATTCATCTTGCATAACACCCACTTCTTTATATCTTTTGGTTATCTCTGCTCTAAGGTATTTTTTACTAGTTGTTCAAATCTAATCACCCATAGTTGGCCAGACCCTAACACATTATATTCCTCAACTAATGTGCCTTAATGATTCCACAACTAATCTATTTGTCAAAATTTCTATAAATTCCATACAAACTATGACATGCCTATCCCCATGCATTGAATAACCATCGGAATTCCTTTTGTAATGTAAACCTTTAATAAAAGGTGAGTGAAGATAGTAACATGATTCATTTGAATTGCTCCAAATTTTACATGAACTTATTTTGACATCTAAATATGTTATTGTGTTGCATATAAACATATAGTAGAAGTATGTGTCTATACATTAAGTATTAAAATTAAGGAATTAGGCTAAATATTTATAAATTATTTATTTAATCTAATATCTATTTGTGATAAGACCAACCATTATATCATTTAAACCCTGAAAGAGTTTCCCATCTTTCCTCGAGGCATTATTTGAATAATATATGTGAGACTAATTAGTGATACATATCTCATATGTGATGATTTATGCAATTTTATTGTAGTAGTAAATTACCCAAAAAAAATTATTTTCTTTTTTTTTAATTTTAAGTTGATGTTTATCGTACCTATATGATTGTATTTCTAAGATTTTTGTAAAAAAATACTATATTTTGTAATTTAAACCCAACACAATAAAATTAAAAGGAGGGAATAAAGGAACAATCAATCAATTAAGATTTAAATATTATGATCACCTTGTTCCTTATGATTTATCTCTAAAATCCTCAAGCAGATTCAAATGACAAATTGATTGACTGTGGATTGCTTGGTTTGATCTTCAAAATGACTCCAATGGATTTCTTATATTGTTGAATGGACTGGTAAGAGTATGATGGTGTTGTGGAATGGTTGATTATTAGAGCATAATGTGGGCTTATTGATTTTCCAAGTTAGTTTGGTCATGGCTCAAGCATGACTTTCATAGGATGGTGGAAGGGATTTTTAGGGAATCTTAAATTATTTAGAAGTCTCTTCCTTAGAGACTTCTAGAATATTAGAGGAGCCTCCCTAGTTTTAGAGGTTTCTTGATTAGTGTAGGGGATAATGGGGAATTATATGGGAATTAAATGAGGTTTAGGATTCATAGAAATGCAGAAGAGGCTAGGGTAGTAAGGCTATAAGGGCGTAGTTGAATAAATAGGAATTTTAAATTTGTAACTGGGTTAGTGGGTATATTAGGGATAAGTAGGCTAGTTAGTAGGCCAATGGTATAATTGATTGGTAATAAGGGTATGGTAAGGCTTATGGGGTATAGGTAATATTGTGTGGGAAATTAATATATTAATTAACTGGTTAAGGCTATGATTTTTGGCCAAATTAGTGTGTTTACTAAGAATATTAAGACATGTGGATTTAAGTGAATACATTTTCCCCCTCTTTGAGAGGTCATTTAAAATGGTTCAAGGTGTAAGGATTAATATATTTTCAAAAAAAAAATTATTAAGTGGATGAGAATTTTTTTAGTATACATGATGTTCCTTTGAGGGAGCATGCGAGGAGGAATGAGACAGATGGTCACTCAAAAGCAAATCCATAGGTGGGAGAAGACCAAGATAAGGAGAAGGGTTTCAAATGGCCTTAGTGTAGAGATATCTATGATTAATATGCCCCAAGCATAAATGCTATAGGACAAAATAACTTAGCCTCTAAGGATGAGATATAAATAACGACCAATGTCTAAAAGGGAGGCAAGTTGATTAAGATGATAAGGCTACAAAATGACTTAGCCTCTAAGGATGAGATATAAATAATGACCAATGTATAAAAGGGAGGCAAGTTGATTAAGATGATAAGGCTTAAATTACAAATAGGTAGACATTGTCTAGGGAATAAAAAGACAAGATAGGCTATGAGTCGATGATAATTACCATATCAAGGACACATGAGAGGCATAGATAGAATCGTATAGAGTATATTTGATGCATGACTAGTGATAATAAGAGAATTTATGTTAGATTTGTATCTCAATATGATAAAACAATACTGAGTGATCCATAGGTGATTAGACATGATTAGATGTTAATAGTGGTTGAGTTATCCCTGGGCATAAGAATGTGGCTGGGTACTACCTACATAGTCATAAAATACCTTAAGATAATGTAGTTATAATCAAAATTATGGAATTATAATGGATAATAGAAGGTTATGCCTTAGGATACTTAAGGATAATGAAACCATGATTAAATATGATGATAGATCATGAAAAGGGATTCAGGGATCAAGAATAGTAGATAAGGTAGGATAATATGATTAGAGAGGGTTAAGTGGGGTTCAAGGGGTAAAAGAAGGAGTGAATTAGGGGTAAAATAGGAAAAGGTAGAGGGAAAATGCTCATTTTATCTTTTATCTATTGTGATATATTTAATTTGAATACCTAGCCAGGGATAGCATTCCTCACTCATCACATTGTGGAGAGAGGGTCTGGGAGCACCAAAGACTAGCTGACGTGAGACCACTAGTGAGTACTCCATGCCTAGTCCATTATTTTTATCATTTTCACATTTAGTATTGGATTTAACACATCTATGCATGGAAATGGAAATAAAACCAATATTTTTAATATTATCCCCAAAGTTTATAATATTACAACCATAAGGTGCATTTTTCTGAAATTGTAAGAGGTGACCTGTATTTTTGAAATACCATACCCAGTGATTTTTGATATTAAATTGTCATAGGGGGGAATTACATTTTTTTTAAAAATGTATGGTTAGACCCATGGTTTTGGAAATATGTAAGGTTATAACTAGATTTTTTCAAAACAACAAGTTGTGAATGGTAATATTGGTAAAGGCATGACTTAGGGTTATTTTGAGAGTTACAATTTCATGGAAGGTAGGAATAAGGGTTAAGGAGAGGGTTGGGGATGTAATAGGGATGGAATTTAGAGTAATTAGGGACATATGTGGTTGGGTTAGGATAAGTATGGATTTATATGGTTAGGTTAGGGTAAGTTAGGATGTAGATTATTAGGTTAGGGAGGTTAGTAAAAGGGGTGATGAGATAGGATAGAGTAGTGGGAAGGAAGGGTTAGGGTTTAGTGTGATAAAGGGAGTGAGATGAATAAGGAGAGGGTTATATTGGTAAAGAAATATGATAGGTTAGTGCGATTAGGAAAGGAGGTTAAATGGATGATTTGGTACATAAGATGGAATGGTTAGAGATTGTGTGGTGGTTAAGCTTAGGGAGGTAGGTTAGATGAGTGAGTTAGGATTTAGGTTTCAGGTAGATGGCTAGGGATAGGATGAATGTAGGTAGATGGGATATAATAGGATGAGTAGGTGTGATTAGATCACAATGATTTGATAGGATGTGTGTTGGTGTAGGAGGATTTATCCATGTTGTCTTTCCAACCATGACATCTAGTGGTGCTTCTTGAGAAGCATTTGCTGATATTGGATGAGTATGGAGTGTTAGAGATGATAGGCCTTTAATATATAATGATGATTCCTATAATAAGGATTGATTTGGAATTGATTATGACCCTAGTAGAGAGATGTTAATCTAATACTAATAAATTTCATTTATTTACTTGTGAGATGATGGTTACACTTGAGGATGTTCTATGCATTTTTTGACTACCAATGAGAGGCCATAATATATACTAACAGTCACATACTCTAAGTGTGATGGTTTAGATATTGGTTAGTAGACTATAAATTGGAGTTCATTATGCATGAGTGGATATTTAGAAGGATCTGAATGAGGGTACTATAGATATATTGACTATTATGATTGTATCTCTTGTGACCATCATAATATTATCAGACAAAAGTAGCCAGTGCTTCCACTTGGGATTAGGGGACATGGTATTATTTATGGTCTAGGATTATCAAGTGTTTTCCTAGGGTGCTTGGCTACTTATACATAGAGCTTCATATGAGATCATATAGAGGATCAATGAGCTTAGGTCCATATCTATTAATAATGATATGGATTTCAGAGCGTATCGTAATAAAGAGACCACTAGGTACTCATGTAAATAGGGATCCTGATGAGATCATAGTATTTGGATGGTATATCATTATCATAGTAAATAGGTATGGACTTTGATATTTTGTGTGCAGAGAAGATCACCTCGATTCCATTCAAATAGGTCTAATAAGGGTGGCCTAGGGATACAGATATGACATAGTTCATGTTCACTGAGTGCTATCTAATTGACCACCATGATTATATCATTGAGAGATATAGGCTTAATCATGTTCAATGATATTTTGTAAGGAAATAGAATATTCCTAGAGAAGAGAATTTATTTGGCTATAGTGACAATTAGAGGTTTTAGTGGGGAGATTTAGTTGATAGGGATTTATATAGAGTTTACTATGAGAT
>JARHVA010006839.1:180000-232500 GCA_037957365.1 Torreya grandis | reverse complement strand
AAATACTTGGAGATGTTGGATATTCCATTGGATGGCAAGTTCAATATCATCAATAATGACTCATATTTATAAATATTGTTCTTATATGATAAAATAATTTAGAATGATTTAGGGATTAGGTCACCTTGTGATGTTACCAAAAGGATTCCCACTCATGACACATGTGTAGTGAAAGATCCATCAAAATATAAATTCTATATTTTTTATTTTGTGGTAGTTAATATAGACTCATCTAGTAAGGCTATGATGAGAGGATTGGTGTCTACAATGGGTGATGCTACAAGTTATTCCATAATGTCTTCTCCTTTGATGGCCTTTTTATTTACATATTCTATATAAAATTCACTTAGTAACATAATTCGTTTGGCCATTCTACTCGTTAAAGTGGATTTAGATAACATATACTTTAGGGGATACACTTTGGCTATGAGCTTGACTTGGTTTTTTAAAATATAATTCTTGAGTTTCTGTGAGTTAAAGACTATGTCCAAGCAAACCTTTTCAATAGGGGTATAGTTAAGTTCATATGAGAACAATATCCTACTGAGATAATAAATTGCTTATTTTTTGCCTTCACCATTATGGTGAGCTACTAAAAACCCTATAACATACGATGTTATAGATATCTTCAAAAGTAAAGGCCTTCCTGAGATGGGCAGTGACAAGAATGTAGGATTACTTAGATATTACTTGAGATTGTTAAAATATTACTAACATTTAGAGCTCTAGTTTAACTAAGTTCCATTATTTAAGAGGTGGGTGAAGGTGTGACACTTATTTGCTAATTTTGAAATAAACCAATGAATATCCTACAATTTTCCTTGAAGGCTTATTAATTTCTTCAAGTTTTTGGGAGGAGGCATTTCAACAATAACTTTTACTTTTTACAGATATACTTCAATTCCTCTTTTAGAAACTATGAACCCCAATAATTTACTTGATGTAATTCCAAGCACACATTTCTTAGGGTTAAATCTAATCTTATATTCTTGGAAAGTGTAAAATATTTTCCTTTAGACCATAGGATGCTCAGATGAGAGTTAAAAATTTACCAATATTTCATCCATGTATTCTTTTATGATGTCATGCATCATGTCATGGAATATGACTACTATATCCCTTTCCCCCATGGAGTGATAAATGCCATTTTGTGTTGATATTTGAGAGAAATTTTGATTTGATTGTATCCATTAAAACTATCTATGATATATAGCATCACATATCATATAGTAGAGTCCATGATCATGTCTATATTAGGTAAGTGAAATTCATCCTTGGGGGATTCCATATTGATGTCACAAAATTAAATATAAAGTTGGATTCCTCCCTATGGTTTACCCACACGAGCAATATTAGATATCAATTTGGAATAATCAATGTGGTGGATAAACCCAAATTTTAGGAATTTCTACAATTGTTGTTTGACTAAGAGAGCCACCTCGGGATGCATTTTATGAAGGTTTTACTTAACATGTTTTGCATTTGGATGAACAACTAAATGGTGAAATATAATGGCTGGATCTAGCCCCAACATATTAGAATAACTCTATGAAAATGCATTTATATATTCTTTGAGAAGGTCAATAAGGATTTTTTATTCTTTGGATGTAAGAATTGCCCCCACTTTCACAATTTTAGGACTTTCATTTGTTCCTAGATTGACTTCAATAATCTCCTCAATGAGATAAGGTGACAAGTCATGTAGATATGTTGAGGGTGATGGTAATTATTTTATTTATAAAATGAATTAATCTAGGATCTCCATATCTAATTTTGGATAGGATTTTGACTGTTTCGGAGTGGGTTGTATGTCTTCTATATTTGGAGAGGGATATTTATTTTCATACTCTTCTTGTCTAATTTTATTTGGATATGTTTGTTGCTCCCCAGAATATGTTGCCTCATTTAAGCTTGTAGACAACCCTTTATTATGGTTTCCTAATGGCATAAAATATCTTACTCCTAGATGTTCAACAATGACTACATCATTCTATAATATATTAGACATAGGGTAATTCTTTTGATTCTAATCTATTAGTGTGGGATAAGGAAGGGAGATGTTAATAGTTATGTCATGGAAGAGGTTGGTGGCAACTAGGTCCTTCTAAACACTTAGATAAAACTTATTTTGATTTCTTAGTCATATGTAGAACCCCCTAATAACCTAAGAAGTGTCCAAGATGATAGTGTTTAGGTAGCTACCCATAGGTTTGTAGCCTAAACCAAGATGTTTTGGGTGTTCTTGAACTTGTATAGGTTCCAGCCTACCTTCTTCATCTCTTCTTAGTCCTTTACCTTTATAATTCATATTTTAAAGAATATTTTGAAGCCCGGGGGTACTTCCATTTATGGAACTCTAATTCCTCATTATCATTAATAATCCATAAATCATCTAGTTCATCAAAGTATTCTTTTGATTCCATGTTTACACTAGTAAATGCCATGGATCCAAAATGATAAATGATGAGATTATCTTTCCTCATGGTTGGGGACCCATAGATGCATGGGGAGAGTGGTAGGTCTCCAACAAAAAATGCCTTGTATTCATACTCTCTGTAACCTATGTAATTGATATTAAGATAAGTGATGTCTAGGGATTCATTCAAAGAAGGTGTTAAATCATCAGGATGGATATACTTCATATATTTTAGATTATGAGTGGAACTATAAATGTTAGTGTAATAAAAAGTGGGATGGGATTGTTCCATTTGACAACTATGAAAGTGTTTTATTTCCCTTAGGATGGTAACCTCTATTCTTAAATGAGGGAATTTTAAGCATTGATCGAGTGTAGAGGGAACTACTCACATTTAATGGATTTATGGTCATCCTAGAAGTAAACTATACAGAATATCAAAATCCACTCCATGAATTAAGGTTTGGTGGACTACATGTCCCATAGTTATAAAAAGATAAATAGATATTATAGATGATCTTTCATTATCATCACATGCTTTGATGATTATGAGAGCAATCCGTAATGAAGACTAAAATTACCTCAACTTCTTGAGAAAGTCCATATTGCACAAATTTAAAGCTAACCCTCTCTCTATGATTACCTAGAGGATCTTATGATTACAAATGGAAATTTGATAGAATAATGGATAGTTATGGTGTGTGCCTATAGGTTGCATGTCCATTGCACTAAAATTAATCTGTTGGGAAGGAGACAAATGACCCACCAATACCTAAAATTGTCTTGTATCAATATTTTTAGGGACTTTGAGTTCATTCTAGACTTGATTTATAATCTCTTGATGTACCAATCATTTCTTAATAAGATCCATAAGACATATTTATGATGGAGTCTTCCCAAGCTATAAGATGATGTCATATGGTTTGTAAATAGAACTAGAGATTGTTTTTGGAGATATTGAACTTTTGAAATGCTAAAGTGGATAAGTCTTTGGGAGGTGTTCCAGAAACTATATTTTTTCCATGATGTGTAGTTACTACATAGTCAATTATTGCCTTATCAATTTTAAGGAGGGTTGATGGTGGATATGTGCACTCTTTGAGACACCAAATTTTAATGGTATTGATATAGTGGTATGGAATGGAATGATAATTAGTTCCATTAGAAGTGGAGGCTTGACCTTGATCCTTAAATGGTTTCTTTTACCTCTAATTATGATTAAGTAAGGGGTATTGATATATTCCTAACTATTTACTTTTGGATTGACTAGCCAGACTCTCCCCTTCTACTTTAATATCTCCTTTCTCAATTAAATCCTGGATGTAGTGTCTTAACTACATCTATTTAATTGTATCATGTCCCTCAAATCTATGACATTGAAAAAATTCATCTTAAAAATAACAATATGGTCATGGTTTACTATCATCTAATGGCCAGACATCAGTTAGTATAATCATATAGGGAGATATTAACTTTTGTAAGACTTTTTTTGTGGGTGCACTAGGACTAGTTAGAGGCATCTTTCCCATTTGTGGTTTTGGCTTTCCTAATGGTATCCTTATATTTGAGACATTTTTTTTGTTAGTAGTAAAAGTTTTTTTCACTATCTGAACAAGTTTAGAATTTATTACTCTATCCCCTATGACATTTTAATTTTTTATTGAAGACATTAGGCTTCACCAAAAATGTTTAATATTGGTTATGACTCTATTTGTTTCGAGTATACAATTTACCTATACCTTTCCCCATAGGTTAATTTTTAATTTGAGTCCCCTTTTCTATGATATCATTAAAATAATTAACATATTATAGCTTTAGTTGATATTTTAATTCATTTTTGAAACTGTCATAAGATATTTTGGCCAACTCTATCTCAGGAACCATGCAAGACAATCAAATAGAAAGGCTTGTCCTATGTTTTAGGAGTGAGGATAAGTTATCTTCATTTCTTTGCTTAGTTTTATAAAGTTCTATGATATATATGTCATGCTCAATTTTGAAGGAGAAGTGTCAGACAAATATTTCTATTAACTCCCCAAAGATAGATATGGTATCTTTAGGTAAATGTATAGACGATTGTAATGCAGGCCCTGTGGGACTTTTGGGGAAAATCCTAAGAAACATCATGGCATCATACATATAATTATTTCACATGGTCTCATGGATCCCCTATCCTTCTATATTTTTCAAATTTTTAGATCTCAAAATGTGTTAGGAAAGGTACTTACAAGATACTCATGTCCAAAGGAGATGTGCAAATGTCTTCATATTTATATCTCATTTTTTGGGTGTGAGGATCAATCTATTGAAGAGTCTCCTTTATCATCCTCCACTCTTGAGAGAATGAGGGATCTATTAGGGGATTGGAGTCTTGTGTTTGGCTTGTTATAGGTATTTAATGATTGGGGTTGGTGTTAGTAATACTTCATCTTGGCGAAGGGGGTAGTTGGTTTTGACCATGAATTTGAGAGGTAAGAATATTGATTTGTTGATTTAATTGGTCTAATCCATCATCCAAGGAAGTTATTATCTTATTAGCCTCAACATGTTTTTTTTTGGTGGTTCTTGTTAGTCCACAAGTTCATGTTCATGATCCATAATATTATCTTTTTATTATTGTTTGACATTATTTTGACAGGGTAGAGTGGATGGCATAGAGGATGGATAGATGAGAAGTTACAAGAGGTTTGGATCAAAGGTAGAAGGTGTTGTGCCCCCCATTCTAATCACCTGGGAAAGAATTTGATGATGATTCTTATAAATGTATTAGTAAAATTATGCCCTAACCTCATCATAATGGAAAAAAGGCATTTGTAAACTTGTCTTGCTCTCCATGGGTATGTATGTCACTATATGTGTCATAATTATCCAGGTTTAGTTCTCCTAGATTGCCAAAGATGTCATTTTAGTGATTAGATCCTTGTCACATTCTTAGAATTTGGGCACAATTTCTTATAGGCGTGATGGATGATGGGGTGATGTAAGAATAGTTATTACGTGTGACTTTGATATAGGATGATGGGGGATAAGGTGACATTAGATATAAATTTTCTCATAAACCCAAGACTAAATGTGGGAAAGAGAGATGATTAGATGTGACTTATATTTGAATTGGTATTATAGAATATGAAGACTAGAATGACCAAATATCACCCAAAAAATACCCTATAATTATTCAATCAAGAAAAGAGACAAAGAGGATGAGACAATTAGGTACCCTTCATTCTATCAACATGATAATTAAATGGATGCTATATATGAAGAGGTAGGATGATGATACAATGGTTTCTATACCAAACCAAACAAGGTTACAAACATTGATAATGTTTAGTCAAGGATAGGAGTGATAAATAGGATAGAGAATGATGAGCGACCACTAAATTTTTGGTTTCAATTCAAACGTGAGATATCCAAATAGTGTGAAAAGTTGTATGAAATGATTATTTTTTCTCTAAGATGGGATATGTTCTAATAGTATCTGGGTGTTTTTGATAAAAGGGATAGGTTGATTTATCTCACAAATAATGCAGGCCTTAGCACCACACACATACAACACACTCAATAATGAGCCCTAATTTTAGTCAACTACATGGGTGCCTAACTCGATGCTTGTGCCTTCTAACAACTTCACATGTGAAGATCTAGGCTAGTGACCCAATATGTAATTTACAAGACACTCTCAACCTCATCTACATTTGATAATGACTTGGGAGATGATACTGACTCCAGCAGTAGAGTATCTGTTATGATCGATAGGTCTTATGCTATGTATATAGAAGGCTGTCTAAAGGAGTCCCTGCTATTTGCAAAGGTATGTGGGGCCCAAATCTATGTAGGGTGTTGTCTAATGATTGGTTTAGATAATTAACTCTTCCCATTCATTTATGACATGTATGGGTTTGACAACTTATCCTAACGACATTTATCCCTAATATTTATATTCCATCAGAACAAGGCATTTGGTTGAATGTGTAGTGATGAAATATGCATCACCAACCTTTAGTGACTAAAAAGTGTGTGGGTATGAATTTCATATCACATCTATCATAAATAGAAAATGTCTTGAGAAATGAGTAAGCAAGATAAATTTATCTAATTACCTACCTATGTGATAAAATTTAAAACAAGCAACTAAAACACACAATGATATCTACAAGTATAAGATTAAAATTATTTATTCAGGAACTCTTCCTATAAAAACACAAGTTATAAAACTAATTTAGTGACTCCTCATCATATGGTCTTATATAAAATTTATCAGTAGTTTGAGAACAAGAAAAACTTCTTTTTTTATACAAATACACAATAATTTTTTTTAAAAATAATTCTAGAGACTACAAAACTATAAATTTTATGCAATATCAGAACTGTAATTTTGTATTTTTTAGATTATCTGTTGATCATGATAAATACCATAAAAATTCTAAAAAATAACAAGTAGTTATGTAAAATTGTAACTATTATTGTAAAATATTGATTCAGAATTTGTGATATTACAGGAAGATAAAAAACATACTAATCTAACCTAGACACTAAGAACACAAATATACTAGAAGTTATTTTACAGGTCATATTTAAAAGCTACTATTATAGAAAGATATGATTCATCAAAATGATATAAGATTTTAACATTTAAAACTAAATGTAAAAATCCAAGATTTATATACCAACAACTTAGAGAGAAAAATGATTTTAGTTGGGAAAGATATTTTTTAGATATTTTCTAGTAGTTAAAGGGAGATAAAACCTAATAATATAGTTACCTAATATTTTTACTCAAAATCACCTATCTAAAATAAAAACCACTTATTTTATACAGAATCTTATTTCAAAAATGGTATTTGTGAACAATGTAGCAAAAGGGGTATAAAAGGAAATTTTATATCTCTTAAGGTAGCCCCTATTTTCTACCTATCAATAGGCAAAAATAAGAACAAAGAAAAGCCTATGTATAATATTCTAGTGTTATAAAAATATCTTAATAATTTGAATCATCAAGAAAAAACCATGATTATCAAGGCTAATATCATGAATCTTTTGACAATGTCACTAATATATACATATAATATTGTGTGATAATTGTGAATACTTCTAAGTTTGGTCCTCTCTTTTCTGATGCACAAAAAAATGATCACATGGAGATCAATAGATGTTAGGTAGTCAAAGGTTAGCATGTCAACTTGATAGTTTTAATAAAAAATGTAAAATCATGATATGCAAAGGTAATATCACAATGTTTATGATGATATCACGACTCTATTTATATGATATTGTATACCAACTATGAGGCTATTAAGGTTGATTTTTTTCCTTTCTTGCACATAGAAAAAAATATTTTTACCCCTTAAAGATAAAAATAGTTTGATAAAGGCCCACATAAGATCATAAATTTATGTAAAACTAGTTATGTTTGCTTTAAAACTATAGTCTACAAAATTACAAGTTAAATTCAAAATTTTTAGGAAAAATCATTTATCATGAATCAATAGTATTTTAGACATCCCCAAAACCTATTAAAAAAAAACACATTAGTGGTCAAAATGGTATTTAGTGAAAAACCTCTACTTTTACAACAAAACTTTGACTACAATACCTTGATTTATAGAGCAGAATTGCTTATTACCTGTATGTGAAAATTTCATCAAATTCAAAGCTTGTTCTTCATCTAGTGAGTCTTATAAATTATCAAAACACTTATAATAGGCAAGAGTGTTAGATTCATGGGGTTATTCCACTATGGTAACTAATGTATGATTGTTTTTTTTGAATTATTTATAAAAACTACTATATTTAGTAATTTAAACCCAACAACACAATAACATCAAAAGGAGGGAATAAAGTTATAATCAATCAATTATGAGTGAAATATTACCATCACCTTATCCCTTGTGAATTATCTTGAAGATATTCAATTGGTTTTGAATGCTAAATTTATTGATTGTGGATTTCATGCTTTGAGCTTCATAATGACTCCAATAGCTTCCTTAGATTGTTAAATGGATTGGCAAGAGTATGAGGATGCCTTAGAATGACTGATTATGAGAATATAATAAGGGTTTACTAATTTCTAAGTTAGTTTGGACATGGCCTAAGCATAAATTTAATAGGATTTTAGAAGGGATTTTTAGGGACTTTTATATTATTTAAAATTTTATAGTTTACTAACTTGTATAATGTTGGAGGTGCTTTCCTGATTCTGTAGGTTTATTGATTATTTTAGTGGATAATGGGGGATTAGATCAGAATTAAATTATATTTAGGATTTATAGGGATGTAAGATGGGCTAAGGTAGTAGGGTAGCTAGGGGGTTATTGAATAAATAGGAATTTTAAGTTTGCAAGTGAGATAGTGCATAGATTATTAGCTCACTAGGCTGGTTACTTGGTTAATGGGGTAATTTATTTATCATAAGGATATGCTAAGGCTTATGAGGTGTAGGTAATATGTTGTGAGAAATTAAGATATTAGTTAATTGGCTAAGGCTATGATTTTGGGTCAAATTAATGGGTTTAATTGGATTACTCATATGAGTGGATTCAAGTGTATATGGTAGCTTTATACCATCAATTTCAATCTAATTTATATCATGGAATAATTAAATTCTCTATTAATAGGTTCATTCCTAGGATTTAATGATTGGTATGTAGATGATTATGTGTTTTTATTATCAAGAAGTAAGCATTTGGTTCCAGTTTTCCTCTATGGTGAATAAATTTTGGCATATGTTCATTTTTTAATCAAATAGGAGTTTCCCTAGGCTCATATCTTATGTCACCCTATCTCACAAAAGACTGGTCAATCTATAAACTATAACCAATAGACTCAAAATGGGAGCATGCAAACTGTAGCTATAGTTCTTGACTCAACCCTAAGGTATCTTTATCCCACATACATGCATAATATAAAAAGATAAACCCTTAAATGGAATCCTTCATGCTATTTGTTTTGATCATGAGGCCACACTTCATTTGACCTTGGTCTTATCTGGGCATTTATAAAACTACCACATTGTATTTGGTGTCTTGGCTAGATTCAATGTAATATATGATGTCTATGTTGGATGTTATAAACTAGATAAAACCATTTATTTTGAAAATCATGAGAAAAATAACACCTCTCCATAAATGGCAATAGATCACATGCGCGAATTTTGTATTATAATTTTGTAATATGTAAGAATTTTTGAAAACCTTAAATTAAATAAAATATTTTTTATATAATTGTTAGTATTTAATAAAATAAGCACTCATTTGAGCTTTAAATAAAATGTGGGCCATTAGTTTAATCAAATAATATCTCATAAATACCTCATCCACCTTTGATAATAGAAAATTACCGATCATGTATGTCACCACCATGTAGGTTGTGCACCCCTTTATTCTAGGTATATATCAACTTAATCTAATAGCTGACTTGAATTTAGGTTTTTTACACTATATGGTCCCTATACCATATGATATCACCTAAAAAACCCTTTTACTGACCCTCACCATCATCACCTGTTCAACTTGATATCACCTATAACAAGCTTTAAATGGCCCTCATTATCATCATGAATGAATGAAAACTACAAGATAAACCATAGCTATCAATGTTTTGTCCCAACATTAACAATATTGCATCATATATTTGAGATATATATGAGACATGAATCCCTACTGCAATCAATGTAGTTTCATATAATTGACACACATCATTCTCCACTACCATTACATTTATGTGTCAATTTAAAATTTAATATAGCCATCCATATAGATGTATATTATATGGGATAAGTGTTATCTATATGTCATTGTAAATAAATATGATCATATTAGAAATGGTATTATGTTTTTAAAATCTAATATTATAATGTATTATTATATTATATATAATTATATATTTTTATACGGACCCCTTATGCATTATATCCCATGAATTTTTGGGGTTTAAGTATTGACGTTCAAAATGTTCTTAAGATGAATGTAATTTTTGTAGGTATAAATATATTGGTGACATTGATGAATGGAATCTACAAGGTAGACTCTACGATATCAATGCTTTGTCCCAGCATCAATGGTGATGAAATGTTGATTCAAGTCGTACATCAAACTTGGAGTTGTATTTTAATTTAATCATAAAAATGGATGTAATATTTTGTTTTCATAAAATTAGGTTGCGTAAAGCAATGGAATGCAAATCAGAACAACCTTTGAAGTCATAATATTACAATCATATATAATATATTATTATTAAATTATATAGTATTATAGTTAAATAATTATATAATATATATAATTAAGATATGTATTATAATAATATGATTGATTATTAGTAGTATTATATTTTATAAATATTATATACCTAAATATACAATGATACTAAAAACAAAAAAAAAACAAAAAAATAATGGATTGATCTTCCCTAAGATTTGGCACTGAACTGATTGATAATGGCCAAAACATGACACTTTTTTGTTCAAGTCTATCATTTGAAAGTCTACCAACCTATAGCATACCAGACATTCTTTTGTCTTATACTAGTATTCTATTATCCTTATAACAACTATAACCATGCATGGTACCCTTTTCAATATTTATTTACCCTATATACTTTTTAGATTTGCTAATGTGTAGAAAAGCAGAAGTGTTAGTTGTTAATGACAGACTTTATGCACCCTACTTCAAAAAATTATCTTGTATTCCAGATCTGTACCATGTTATTTTATGTTACTTTTATTTTTAAGTTGAGTATAATTATTTAATATTAATGGTGTAAGTCACCTTCAAATATTTCATTATTTTCATGTTTTGTATAGCCTTTCCCTTTCTTCTAGGTGTCCAAGTATGGTGTTTTTATAAGTTTGATGTAATTTCTATACATTTAAATATATAGAAATTATGGATGAATGGAATCTAAAAGAGTGTTTCATAGACCTTAATGGTCTTCTCCCCATATAAACAATGTCAAAATGCTGGTTTGAGTTATAAATCAGATGTCGAGCCATGTTGTAATCAAATAAGCTCTCACAAGGTTCATGTCTATCATTGACAACAGAAAAAAAAATTGTTCATATTGTGTGTTATTATGTTGTAAGGACAAAAATGTCATAGTTCTTTGATAGAAAATGTATTATTTGGTTTGTATTCTAACCCTCATCCAAGAAACCACTCATGATTGGTTGTACTAGTGGTCCTTCATAAGCATCTTTCATTGAGTAAGTCTTTTCCATTTTTTTTCTAATTGATTATAGAGTCACCTAATTAGGAATTATTTATGAATTAATTAATATATAATAGTATATTAATTTATTAAAATATAAATTATATTAATTATTTTATATATTTAATATAATAAACTATAAAATAGTATATTAAATATTATATATTTCTATAGGTAATAAATATAACATATAATATTAAATTAATACTATTATATATACGATGTGTAATTACAAATTATAATAATTAATTAATTATTAAAACCATAAATTATCTGGGGATTGACATCGTGTTTGACCAACACTTCATCAAGTGACTCTAATTGCATTACACTTGTAATTGATCATTATGTGTGAATGGTTGACATTCTTTGTCGTGTTGGATATTTTGGAGAAACTTGAAAATTTTACCATAAAAAAGACAATTAAACATTTGGTGGTTTTGTGGATGTGTTTACTCAGTGTTTTTAAACCACATCATAATGAAGAATTAGAAGTATTTAAAACAACTCTTATGTTTTAGCAGGGTTCCAAAAAAGTTCCAACATAGCTTCTTTTGTCAAAAATATATGTAGTTATGGGGAGGTGGGGTGAGGTTCAAATATTATGGATTTTGATGCAAGATAGAGGAATTAAAAAACTACATCTATTTAGTTGTATTGAAGGATATAAAATTGTACATGTTTTTTTGTAGAAGATAGAAAACACCCATAAACATGAGATCTATGCAAAGTTGGAGAATCTATTCTCAGAGGTGAATGGAGTAGGATATTTTCCATATTTAAAACATATAGTTAATGGCGTGGAGGATGAGGAGAAAATATTAATCCTCTACCACAATAGTGATAAATTATAATTTGAATTTAGATTGTCAAAAACACCTCCTAGAACAACTATTAAAGTCTAATGAACATTCAAATATGTGTTCACTATCGCATTGTGACCAAATTTATATCCAATATTTTTTCAAGACAAAATTTTGTGAGAGATTAAAACTAATTCAACCCCTATTTTATGATACTAGGTAGGTGGGTTGCCATTAAATAGTTTTCAAGAAACATATAAATGAAAAGATTGAAGAACTAGGGAATGGGAAAAACCAAAAAGAGAGGAACACTTGAATAATGCTTGGATAATATGGTGAGATAATCTTTATATAATATTTACTCCAATATTTATCATTTTATATGACCCTAATGTTTGAAAATTAAACCTACCAACCCTGCTTACCACCTTTAACTAATCACCAATCAATAACTTTTTATCTCAACTAGTGAATACTCCACCTTAAAATTTAATTTATATCACCAAAATTATTCACCCACATGGTGGTGAGTTGGTTTCATTTTCATACAACATAAACATATTAATTATGTGGCCTAGTTGGAGCAACTCAACATTTATTTATGGTATGATATTTTGGATTTTTTATTAGCTCACCTAAAATCTTAAGAGTGAAAAGGTAACATAAATCAATGATTAAAATCTATAGATATGGCCATGAATTATTTAAAGGATATTTACAATAATAAAAAAGGAAAAATACAATCATCAATGTGTCTAATTTGAGTTTTTCATTCTTTGTTTAATCTAACTTCCCGTTTTGATATTTAATACACTTGGCTATCTTGAAAAAAAAAAGGATATGTTTATACATAATGATGAATTTAGCTCTATGTTAATATTCAAAGATTGTGGAAAGGGTTTAATTATTAACCATGAGGATTACATGACAACTAGGTGTTTGGGGGACTATTATATTGATGAAGTAAATGAAGGGGATGATACGATTTAAACTTCTACTAGGAGTACGAGGAGTATAATAGAGCCTAAAGAAACTCAAAAAATATTACATTTGTGGAGTGATTTAGGTCAATTTGTTTTATATTATTTGCATCCTCAATATTTAAATGTGATTTCATGTTGGTATTTTGCACTATACACCAGGTTGACTCACCAAATTGTATCATGCTAAACAATTCCTTCTAATGTTACTTGGAAATTTGGGCCAACTTTTAATTATACTATTGATATAACAAAATAATAGTGACCTACCATGAGAACAAATGGAAATACATCCCCAACCTATCCTATTAACATGGACCAACATCTCTAAAATATTGGGAATGCTACATATCTTCTTCTCATAATTAGTGTAAGATGTAGTTCTCCACTTGAACTTGTGAAGTGTCTCTATGAGATGTCATCAACTAAAGGGGTTAGAAATATAAGTAAAAATAATTATTTCAATAGGAAAAAACCTATATAACATCTAATTAATAGCACCTAAAACATTAATTATTACAATCAATAAACCTTAATATAGGACACTTCAACATCTTAATGTCCTTGTGCTAATACAAATACACTATCTCACAAGGGTACATATGAGTGCCAATAGAAAGAATAAAGACATGCATATTACTGTGTCTTAATTAATAAATAATTACTAATAATGTTAAAACACCCACTACTTGGAGTATTTCCAACTCTAAACAGTGTCTTTATTAAAAACCCATACCTGTTAGGATAAAACCATGTTTCTAAGTTCACTCAACTAAAGAAACAAATCTCATCACAAAATAGATAAATAGTTATATAAACATGTTTATTAATCCTTAACCTCTAAAATCTTATGAAAGAGGAAAGTGTAGACATCCAATTCCTATCATTATCTTGTCAAATTTGTATGTCTTAATGGCTTTCCATAATAATGCACAAGCTGACGAAAATCATCAAGAAACTCCAATTCATCCACACACATCATGTGCAAGTGAAAACTCATGTCCATATGGGAAAAATCTAAGTTTCTTAAATCCATTTTTTATAACACTAATTCTTCATAATTTATCATTTTTTTTATGTCTTAAGTGCATGAACTAACATCTTTAGAAATTGTACTCTACATTTTGGCATGTGTGATCATAATAACACCACACAGTAATCCTAGGAGCATCTTGGGACCCTTAAAAATCAATAAAAATTCATCATTGACCTTACTTGTAGCCTTTTCATTTCTTAAAAATCTTGTGTTTTTATTTATCTATGTATCAATGACTTCATCCCTGAGAACGGTGAAATTATATTTTCTATTTTGCTAATCAATGCAATTATCTCTATAAGCAATGAAATCATCTTTTTTATCTTATGTTTTATTTTAAGTTTTGCTTATCAATTAAATTGTTCATTTTTTAAGAAAAATTACCCTAAACTTCAATAAAATCATCAAAACTTTTGATGAATTTATTCTCTACCAAATACAATCCATTTCCTGAGTTTTAGAGAAAAATTTCACATTACCTTTCTAACTATGCTCTCTTGTTCTTTGATAAAAATGATTTGCACTTTGGAAAAAATTATAAACACTTTGGAAAAAATTCTATGTACTTCAATAAAATTGTTCTTCACTTTAGCAAAAATGCTTTGCACTTCAATTAAAACATTCTTCACTTGGACAAAAATGATATTGTTTCAATTTTATGTCTATTGGCAATTTTTTTTAATTTTTAATAAAATTTTCACTCTGTTTAGTGAATTTATCATAAAAATAGTGAAACTGTCTCTAATAATTAATGAAATCATCATTGTAATAAGTGAAATAATTTTTATCTTTTTTTTACCATCTATTCTCTCTGCCAATTCCTTAAAATAATGAAATTATTCTATTAAACGGTGAGTTCAACCTGAGACACAAACCTAATACTTCAATTTTTTTAAAAATTTGCTTTATGTAGGCAAATTAATCAACATAAATCAATCATCTAATGTTTCTTACAGTATATCAAGTAAAGGATAATAAGTCTATCTCCTTAACAAGGCAATTTCACATTCTCTTTCGGTGTTTTAAAACCCATTTCACATATGTATTTTGGAGTTCTAATTTTTTTACAAACAACTTTCTTTTTTGTCATTTTGATGTTTCAAAAAAATTCCAAATTTTAATCACATTTCCAATAGGTGATAAAAAAGAACATTCACATTTAGACTATATTTCTTAAGAACAATTTCCTTTATGTTCTTTAATTTTTCAAAGCACTAGTTTAGTTTCATTTTACTAAAAAAATTACACCCATTATCTCCCCTTGTGCCCTTTAGGGAACATGGGTGACCAAAAATGCATTGTTTCACTTGTTTTTTTGAGTCTACCTAAAGAATTGTCATGTATGCTATATCCTTGTTTCTAAGGATTTAGATGACTCATAAATGACTATGTACCCTTTTTATTTTTTTACTAGTGAGCAAGAGTTCATCACTTCCTCACAAGTTCTTTAGGTAGGTTTTGACCCAATGTTTCATCTCCCACCATATTTATAACCCCACTTATTTGGTGGGGTATATAAATTGAGCATACTATCCACTAAAATAAAGGTTGATTAGTTAAATTGACCATCCATAAGGGGTATCAGGGCATGCAATGGTTTAGACATTATAATTTAGTAGGTAGTACACAACTAAAGTGGATATCAAAGGGACAATACCCATTCATAATGACTTCAATTGTGTACTGCTAACTATAGTACTTACCCTTTCATACCTTTCATAACAAGTTATATGGTTTGTATCCATTGATAAATATATTATTGTGCCCAATTGTTTTTAGGAACTTGTGTCCCATTTGGAAATCCACTTGAAAAATTTAGATTAATTGACCCAACTTGTCATAGATTATCCTAACAATGTCATTTTGCCTCTGCACTCTAAGTTCTATGTCATGTAAATGTTCTTGAGATATAAGGGGGGATAATCACTCTACCTTCATGCACTCTTTATTTATTGGATTAACAAATTAATTCCTCACAAAAACTTGTATATCAATATAAATTTGGCAGATACTATGTAAACCTTGTGTTAGTCATTAAGATATGCACATGTGATTTATTGAGTTCAAAAAACCATGTCACACAAACAATATAGGTCCTAAAGCCTCTCAAACTAGATTCATATTTCATTTTTAAGTATTCAATCTAAGGATAATTAATTTTTGTGTAAGTCTTCCCTATCACATGGGCTTGAATGTTTTAATCTTTGTGTTTGGGTCACATCACTTGTACTATATTTTGGTTTGATTTTATATCTTTACCTAAGTTTCATTATTGCTCCTATACTTTACATATGATCATCTATCTACACATTGAGGTGTTGCGTTGTTAGCTTACCATTTGACACTTAGCCTTTTTCTCACAATGTTACATCTATCATTTCAAATAATAACCCTTGCCTCACTTATTACCATTATGCCACCCTTTTTATTTTCAATTTAAAACTTAAATTTTATTATGCTAATGCACACCCTAAGTTTGTGGACCATTTGACTTTATTTTCTATTATGTGATGTTACGCTGCCAATTTTATTCTAGCATTTTAAATTATATTTACTTACATTAACCTATGCTATGAGTTATTAGGCCATTCCACCTTCTTATGATTTGATGATTGAGACCAACAATGGTCTCATTATCATTTTACATAGTACCAACACATTTTGGACTTCAGCTTTTTTTTGTTAGCCTACAATCTAAGTTCCAATATTTTTCAAACTTATTTTACTTTTTGGATTTTGACTAAGCAAGTTCAAATGTTAGTAAAAAATTCACATCATATCCTCATTTTCTATAATTATGTTGTATAATTTAAAACCATTAAAATCAAGTCCATTTGGACCCAAATCTAGTTTAGAATTCAATTATTCACATTAGGTCACTCTTGACCCCAAGTCCATTTAAAAACTATGCCAACTCAGTGTTCATTTTTCAACTGGCATACCTATTGTGAACCCCACCTTGATAATTATGATTAGGTTCATCTATAACCATGCTCTAAGTCTAATTCCAACTCATGATAAATTTGACCAAAGTTAGTTTCAAAGACAAATAATTGGAACAATGCCAGACCTATTCTTGTTCAACCTAATCCAATTTTTTTGAGCCCACTACATGTCATTTCAAAACCAATTCTTGTCTTTATATTTGACCTCCCACACATTTCACATGGAAATAAAAAATTCATAACATTTATAACTTTTTTTATTTGAAATCATATCAAGTTTTGGATTCCCTTCTTAGTGCCCATTTCTATTCTATGTCACCCTTCTTAGGGCCCATTTGTATTCTATGCCACCCTTATTATGGCCCATTTCTAGTATGTTCTATCATTCTTAGGGTCCATTTCTATTTTTTGATACCCTTCTTAGGGTGCATTTCTATTATGTGATGCCCCTCTTTAGGCCAATGTTTTTGTACCAATACAACCCTCTTTGGGCTATTTCACTTAACTAATACTACCCCTCTTTGGGCTAATTATAGTTTGGACCAATCTCCTTGCATGTATCATCACTCAGGTGTATATTTTATTTATTTTTGAATCATGGAATTCAAAAACCATTTAGATAAATCCCTATATGGATGATATATGAATGGAATAATATTTTAGCTCATAGTAGAGGGAGACAAACTACTACCTAACTTTACTCTCGATTGTTTACATACCCTAATTTGAAAATGGGAAGTGCATATGTTACAAATTTTACTTTTACACTGACACAAACATAACCATGTTATCACTTCTCAAGTAAATTAAAGTAGTCAACCATTAAATGATCAACTCATGGTTACTCTAATGACCTCTCTAGTTGTTACCTTATTTTACAATTCATTATCTACTGTTCTAATATCTGATATGATTTTAGCACCACATGAAAGCCAATTGTTGGCCCACCAAGGGCCATTATATTTTGAGAAACCAGGTTTACTAAAGATAGTTAATTAATTGATTGAGATACATCATGATCCATTTCCTAAACATGATCAAATATGTCAACTTGTAAAGAAAGGTTAGGATAATCAATTGATCCTCAACAATTTTTTTTGAATGACCCATATTTGACCAAACCTAAACCATTTTTGGTCCCAATATGTTTAATAAATAACTTATATCTGACAAAGGAAGAATATTGCATGATCTTATCATGGAAGAGCACATTATTATTGAGTAATAGCCTATTATTTAGCCATTGCTAAGAATTCTCCATTTTTGAAGATCCCTTTGTCCCAAAGCATCCATTACATAGAAAATGGTGAATGCAGTACTTGGGGACAATATAATTCAACATGCCATTTTAGTAGATAAATTTACATTGGTATTAGGTTTCCATTTGGAACCAACATTATTATCAGCATCAACATCTACATCAGAATCATGTTCTATTTTGGAACTAATATCTAAATTGGGTTACATTCTGGAATGACTATTAAATTTAGCATGAAAATCATAATCAACGTCATTCTCAACACCATATTTAGAGTCATTTTGGCTGGAATCAAATTTAAAATTATAATGGCTTAGTATATGTTATGACATCATCTACATGCTCGTTAATGATCTAGTTAAACACATTTGTGATCCTTTATAATTATTGAGTATGTTTATTTTACCATCAACACAAACTCTTATAGTAATGTATATGAGGATTTTAATGCCATTATTCCTTATATTGGCCTTACATATGACTTTATCATTAACCAACCTATTAATTATATTGATCCTCTACCTCCCATACACATCAATTACATTCGATTGAATCACACATTATTAAACTGCATCCATCTCAACATAGTATTTGTATAAAATCAAGGGGACTAAGACCACATTCAAGCCAAAGAAGAATAATCTCCTAATGAAACATTTTTGGAGGTGATAAGATACCATCAAAGTCTAAACTCCATGTATTATAGTGAAACCTTGTTTGAGGAACTAAATGATAGTAAAAGTCAAAAGTTCAATGTTCTTTACTAAAACATTCTCAGATGTACTATTGTAAAATCAAGAAAATTTTATAGGTGATATCTTCTTTGGGGTGCCTATATCTAAAAATAATAGTTATTCATTACTGGATGAATACATTATTGAATTTATTATCAACACAATTGACAATCTACAATAGCTCTCAGGACTAAAAATGTAAAAAAATGTATGGTTTTATCAAGAGCATACTAGGAATTCTTAAGCCCTGCCACAACCAAAATTATGTCAAATGTATATTCAACAATGTTGTGTGTGACTAAAAATACCAATACTAATTTCTTACCCAACTACTATACTTTCAATTATGATCTATTTATTTATCCAAGACCTATATTCCATTGCCAAATCAAACCTTCATCCATTACCTATCAGTATTTAACATTCCTAGCTTCACTTTCCCTCATCAAGGAAATCAAGACATGTTGTCTATAGGTGCGGAGGAAACATAATCAAAATAAAAATAAGATCAAAACAATGTTTTTGAAGTCCAAATCCGTATAAGGTTCTTGTCAGAGTAATGATTCAAAGTAGGTGTGGACTGCATATCAAGCTCATGAAATATTTTGGTTGTATCATATGCTAGTCAAGATGTCTATCTCCACATTAGCAGGAACACAACAATCATACCTTGCCTTTCCAATTTCCTTTCTATTATCTTACCTGGCCATTTTTTTTAACTCAACTTATTATTGGTTAGTAGTATCTGTCACTATGGTTGGATCTATATTGATTTGAGGCCTAGTTGGACTATGTAGGATGCACTTAGTTTTAGAGCTTAGCTTGGTCACGTGTATTCTATACGCTCATCATTTTATGAGCATATTAATCCATTATCTTCCTATTTTATGAGTTAACATTTCCATGCTTGACTTTTATTATATTCTATTTTATATGAGAGCCTTTGATTTGGGTCACCCTTTACATATTATTACATAGATAGTTCTCATTACTGTATTGCCTAGACCATTTCTATATTGTTACCTCTACCATTTGTAACTTATTACATTAAACATGCCTATGTCGTTACTTGGACCATTTATAATAATCTACCTAGCCCATTATATTGTTACCTAGACCATTATATTATTATGTGGACCATTCTATTGTTACCTAGACCATTCTAATTCTATTAGAATAAGAAAATCTCCCCCCAGACCATTCTTACTTTTTGTTAAATATTACTCTAGGCTATTCTAATATTGTTACTAGTCATGGTCTTCATTATGAACCAATATGTATGCATACATTTCTAATGAATATTTTAGAGGCAGTTCTAAGTGATCAGTATCAACATCAGTAACTTATTTTTGGGGCTAGTATCCTAGGGCATGTCAATATATGGCTCCATTTATTTGACAGTTCTTTGAGACTCATTCTAATTACTCATGATCTTATTATTTACCCACTGTATGTCATTTCATTCCTATTTACTATTGTGTGGTATTCACCTTGGCCTTAGATTCTCCTATTGGTTCATGGAGAAGTATCGTTATAGTAGGTTTAACTATTATTTGAACCTCTATGTAGAGACCAAGGTCATTTGATAAATGGTTATTTGATAATTTATACATATTAAATTACTTTTATTTTTTCCAAATAAACAAAAAAAAATTAGAAAGTGCTAGACATAATACCAAAAACATTCTTAATTAGAGAGGATGGGATCAATATCTCCAACAGTAGTACAAAATTGCACCATCTTCCGGGTGGGATTCCCATTTATTTTATTCATCATTGTAATTATTTCATTACACTACCATTTTTGGGAGAACCACATCACCCTGAGTTCCACACAGACTATGTAGGTAGAGTTTGGGTGCATGGGGTATATTGGCTTAGCTAGCCACTCTTATTTCTATCTAATTGTACCCTATACCATTGCACTCTAACTATTTTAAGAGAAACATAAGAAACACTCTTGCCATTTTTATAAATCATTATTTTGGGAAGTTTTGTATTTTAAATTGATGCACTAATGTCCCCTCAACTTATTATACACTCTCTCTATTTTATGAGCAATGTTATACCTACAGCCTCTTGCTATTTTATGAGCCCATTCTTATTTTTACTCTATTAATCAATATTTTTCTACTTATCATCACATTTATTCTATCCCAATTCCTAAGAGAACTACAACGGACTAAGGTCCACATAAACTATGTAAGCAATTCCCATTTTATGGACCTTAAGGGCAGCTTGAACACCCTTTCCCGATTCTTCCATTCCCCCTTTTTTTTGGCAAAATAGTTCCTAATAACACCTTATTCATTACACATGCATAATTTTTGATGATTCTTTTGAGGCATTTATATTAATTATATTTTGTTTTGTGTCTTTTATTTATTATTTTATTTTCTTGTTTATTTTGAGTGTCATGTCTGAATACATTTTGAAAACCACTTGAGTGTTTCCATAACTTTGGCTTGAGTTTTTTTATTTTTTTATTTAGGTTGTTTTATTGCTTTTCTGAGTTTTGTATATTCTTATTTCCACCTAAGTCAGGATAACTCATATTTTATTCTTAAGTTAGTTATGTTTATATATAATTTTAACTCTTTAATTTTGTTTTCTGTTTAAGCATGAATATTTACAACATAAGTTTTAGTATTTTTATCATTATTTTGAGTTGTAAATATTTATATTTTAACTATTCCATTCATAATTTGAAATCTGAAGTAACTTGTTTCAAAATCCTAATATACAAAAAGTGCACATAACTCAAAATGATATACATAGTAATGTTAGGGACTAAAGCATGCATTAAGAAAATTTCCCTCAACACTAGTGCTACTATCTGCATTCACATCCGAAGTTGTCTAAATATATATTATAACTACGTTCATATTCAAAATTAGGTTGGGTGTATTTGAACCATTACCAAAATAAGTGTTAATTTTATTTTAAAAGAAACTAACCTACGACACTTAGCCTTACAATGAAGGTTTACATAGTTACCCTTGTGGGTACACTGTGACCACTAACTAACCTATGCATACCTAGATACAATGAAGGGTTGGTACAAGACACCATTTCATGGAAGCAAAACTCGTAATACATCTAAATTATGACAGAGTGGTACATCTTTTACTATAAGATTATACCCTACTCTACTACAAACCGATCGCTTCCCTAAAGTTGACTACAATTAACTAAACTAATATATAATTGAGATACGTTTGAGGTCCTCAATTTTCACTAGGGTTTTACAAGTATTTCATTGATGATAAAAATTATATAATACTCACCGAAATTTTTATTTTAATTAAACATGACGATATGTATATCGAACTATCATAACACTCCTCTTAGTAAATCTATTATAAGATATAAAAAAATAAAGAAACGATGAACAATTAAATAACTAAAAAAGCAAATTAAATTAACTAAATGATTCTAACATACATTTAATACTATTAAAACATAAAGATTTCACATATACATTTTATCTGAGATTGAAAAATTAAATATTTGTTTTGGAAACGAATGGTTTAAGACAATAATTTTAATAAAATTTCTAGATGATAAACATGGTATGGAAACAACCTTTAATTTTTCATGGGAGAATCCAAAAATTATTATTATTATGGTTAATGCTTATTTTATAAGTAAATATAGTGTGATTTTATGTTTAAATTTTTAAATCTAAGTTTAATTATAAAATTGAACTATGAGGTGCTTTAGCAAATTTCACAAACAAATCTAATGTAAAATCTAATCAATTTTAATTTTATTTTTTTCAATAATAATAATATTTATATATGGAAATGATTAATTTATTTCATTTAAAAATTATTTAAATTTTATATAAAATATATTTAATTTCAGATATTTAATTCACTTACGATCCAAAACAACTTTAACGATATAGAAATTAGTAAAAATGTTTTTCTGAAAAGTTCTTTTAAAATGGACTTAATCTATTTTAAAACATTGATTAAAAAAATAATTCAATCATTGAATTAATATTTCACATCTATTTTTAAATTAATTCAAATTTTATATTCAATCATTGAGTTTGAAATAGATTTTTCTAGAATTAAAACAATTCTAAAACTAAAAACATTAATTGTTCGATTTTGAAATACTCTATAAGGATTATCCCTATAAATTATATTAATTTAATTTTGGAAAGAGATTTTACACAAACGTTTAAAATTTAATTTAAAATTAAATTTTATTTTATTTATTTAATTAATTTTTAAGCCTAATATTATAGGGATTTATTTCAAAGCCTGTATTTTTAATTTTATACCTCAAAATATGCACATGATAGTGTTCATCTAGCCAATTTGATTTGAAACCATCGAAGGTTTTGTTCGAGGGTGATAAAGTTTCCAAACGATGTTTTTATAAACATAATATGATGAAATTTCCTTTATAGAGTGCATGATAATGATAAAATAATGATGTTATTTGATTTTGTTTTTTGCTAATGAAGTTAGGCAAAAAAAGGTCACTAGGATGAAAAATCTCGAGTAAGCACAAAATTTTAAATACTGGTTATAACAAAACTTCCTCCGCAAAGTGGATAAATGATCCGATTTATTGGATCAACCATGTCACAACTCATGTATTAAAATAATCTTAGGTTGAATCTTTTTTCTTCTTCTCTTTATTTACGTTTCATTAATTCATTTTATTGTTTTGTTTGTTGATTACAGTTTAGGGTTCAATTGCACAATATAGATGAAGATATATACATATAAAGTATATATCAATTACAACGCATAAATTTTTTCATCAAATAATTTTATATCATTTTAATAAATAAATGTTCATTAGTTTAAGATATATAATAATTTTTTTTTTTTTAAAGTATTCATATAAATTGATTATAAACATAACTATAGTAGTCATTTAGTATATAAAAATTAATATGAATAATATTTTCATAAATAAATATTACAAAAGAATATGTATGTGTGTGTGTGTGTGTGTGTGTATATATATACGAACAATTTGTTAACCAAATAATTTTATATCATTTTTGAATAACTAAATTCCCAGTAAAATTCAAGGTAGAAGAGTAAATTTTTATATTATTATAGTATTCATATAAATTGGTTATATACATAATTATAGTATTTATTTAGTTTATAAAAATTAATATGAATGTTAATTTCATATATAAATATGACCATGATTAATAATATAATTTTCATTATATATATATATATATATATATATATATATATATATATATATAAATTGATTATCAACATAATTATGATTTTTATTTAATATATAAAATTTAATATGAATAATAATATATAAAAAATAATATGAATAATATTTTATTCATATTAATTTTTATGTACTAAATGAATGTAATCATGTTCAATATCAATTTATATGAATACTTTATAAATTATTTATTCATATTCATATTCAAATTTACTATGAATATTTGATCATTAATTTTGATCATATTTATATATGAAAATATCATTCATATTAAATTTATATAATAAACGAAAACCGTAATTATGTTCACGAGGCCTTGTCAAAAACATTTTGTTATAGCCACCAACGGGACTATTGAATTTCCACCTTCGAGGGACAAAATATCAAATGAGTAGATATTGACAACACAAAATATGTATCGACACATTTTCACTCCATGATCAACTTTATGTAATGAGCCACAGACAATATTCACCAATGAAAATTTGTTAGAATATTGTATCTTTCTTCTATATTAAATATATATGAAAATATTTACATAATACTGTTCATTATCGATATGGGTGATGATATGATTAGTTATATAAATCTTGAAGAGTTAAATAAATATAATTAGTTTTATTATTAACATATGTGGTTGCATAAATATAAGTAGTTTAAGTAGAGGTATAATGTCTATTTTTGTATGATAATTATATAGTATATATTTAAATATGTGGGTGTGAAACATTGACAAAGTTATTTTTCCAAATATATTATCTATTAAATAATAAAATAAAATCCTTGAAAATTTTATTAATAATTAGGAATATTTAAGTTTTAATAGTGTAATTAGTAATTTACACAACACTTCCCTTAACTATAAATTATGGAGGTTACAAAAAACTTGAGGTTCAACTTTTAATATTATCTTAGAAACAAGAATTGATGAGGTGCTCAAGAAAAATATTCCTAACAAGGAATGAGGACATAAACTACACCCCAAGGACCACTTCTTTCAATATTATTAATGCTCAAAGATTAACATACTTGGACTCAATCAAAGGTTTAGTGAAGATGTCAGCCACATCTAACTTTTTGCAATGGAACTAAAAATCAATGATGTCCATGTGAATCAGTGGTTGGATATAGTATACATGGACCTCAATGTGTTTGGTGCAATGATACTCCATAGGATTCTTAGAGATGTCAATAAAAAACTAATTATTTCATCAAATGATAAAAGAATGATGTTTTTGATGTATTGTTTTGTTGAGATCTGACGCATCTAAATAATTTTATGGTAGAATTGATAATGCATTGATAATATCTCTCTTTGGAATAAATGGATAAACCATATTTATTCTTGTTCAGCCAAAAAATAAGTATTGAGACAAGATGAAAGACATAGTCTAAAGTAGATTTCCACTCTTCCAAATCACTTTCCTAATCGAAGTTAGTGTAACCTACTAGCTTTGTAGACTAACCTAATGAATATTCTATTCAATGCGTATGATTTCATATGATATATAAGAGAATATTTTTATGAGATTCACAATTAATTTCATAATTTTATTGCATGAAGCAACAAAATAAGCTAATGTAAAATAGATATCATGGTAATTATGAGTAATGTAGATGAAGCTGCTAAAAAATTGCCTATACATGGTTGCATCAACCAAAGATGCAAATCACTTAGTTGAAAGAGTTATTTCAGATAAAAATGGCAGGGATGCAGGGATGAAATTAGACATGTAAAATTTTCCAAAGTATCTAAGGTATACTTGAGTTCTAAATTAAAGGTTCCATAGTTAGAGAGAATGATCTCTAAACCAATGAAGTAATACATAATGCCCAACTCCTGAATATCAAACTATTTTTGAAGTTAATAATTCACATCAAGTGAAGAATTAAATACGAGATTCATTTCATAATAATATCATTCACATAAATCAAAATCAAAATATCCCGATGGTGTCATTGAATGTATAAATTAAGGTTAGAATGATAACGATAGAATCCTTATAATAAAAAGGAGTCATCCATATTTTGATGAATTGCCCATGGGGCATACTTAACTCCATAAATGGATCTATTTAACTGACATATAAGGGAGGAGTCATTGAAAAACATATTAGACTTTTCCATGTTTAAATATATTCATGAAGGTCACCATGAGGAAATTAAATCTTCACATGCATCTTATGTAATGTCCATATTTGAGATGCAACAATATAAATAATAGGGTGGATGGAGTTAATTTTAACAACTAGAGAAAATACATCATAATATTCCATGCCTTATACTAATATGCAGTAATAGAAATAATAAAGCGGATGGAGTTAATTTTAGCAACTAGAGAAAATGCATCATATATTCTATGCTTTATATTTGGAAAATTATTTTTTGACTAGTTATGATTTATATTTTTTTGATAGTGCCATCTAATTTATATTTAGATCGATAAATCTATCTACAAAAAATCAATTTTGTTTCATTTTGGGCGCGGGAATAGATCCTAAGTGTCATTATTCGTAAATGGACCATACTCTTCTTCCATGGTTGTGTTTATCTCTAATATTCCACTCACGTATATAAAGGATTAATGATTTGATGTTGTGGAAATGTAAGCACAAGAGATTTCCATATAGTCTAGATGGGTACATTAAGTATCAACGTGACTAACGAACATAAGTAGATGTAAATGGTGGATGAGAAGTGTCATCATCATGAAGTGTGTTGTCTCCAATAGTACCTATAAAAGTGGAAGCTATATCAAACATGGAATAAAATATGGCATTAGATGATGTGGCATGTGGAGGATGATAACAAAAGTGACCACTAAGAAAAATGATCAACTTATGTATATATGGATGTGATATAAGATATTCTTTCACATCATCAATATATCTCAAAAATAGGCAAGGCTTGATATGATGATTTAGAACCTTGTGTTTAGATTTAGGAGTGTGAACCCATATGGTGCATGAAGAAACTCTCAAATCCCCAAAACAAGGTTTCTTAGCACTCCAAGCTTCTTCAGGTGTCATTCTATTGATTAGTTTTATTGGAGTGTGGTTCTAAGGATAATTCACATAATTAACAATTCTATCCCAAAATTAAGGAGAGAGACCCCTTAATTAAATTATACAATAAGCTGTTTCTTTGAGTGTCTAATATTTTATTTTAATAGTGCCATTTTTTCATAAACTATATATAAATGTATGTTGTAACTAGATGCCATGAGTGCAACCAATTTTTATGAAGTGATAATTCACATATACTTTACCATTATTTGTGCATAAATAGTTGATGAAATTTACAAATAGTTTTTTAAAAAATGCTTTGAAGTTAGCAAAAGTGAAAAAAATATGATATTTTTGAATAAAAATATAAATAGAAGCACATTTTAAAAACTCATCAATAAAATTAAGCACCTAACAAGAGTCATCAAAATAAAATACTTGAAAGGGCTCTAAATTATCATTATGAACATGTTAAATGACCTCAAATGATCTTTATTGTTTCAATTTAATATATTTATCCTTTAAATGTTTACCAAGAACTTAGCCTATAAATACGTCATTATAAAATATAATGGAAGTTAGACCATTGACCATGTTATGTAGATGAAGCTACTAAAGATAGTATTATTTTTACTTGATTTATTTGTATGTATAAGTAGTACATGGCTAGAATTATCACATCAAAAAATTATATATATATATATATATATATATACTTTTCCCATTATAACAATTTAATAAGGGTCATTTATCTCTCTCTCTCTCTCTATATATATATATATATACTTTTCCCATTATAACAATTTAATAAGGGTCATTTATCTCTCGATTGATAGCAAAATCAAGTAGGAACTCAAATGTATTTCTTACCTAAAAGATATGATAGATAGAAATTAAATTTGTTGAAAGAGAAGGCACACAAAATAAATATTTAAAATTTTCTTTAATATTGTTAAAACTCCTTTGTTCCAAAATATTTAGACAAGAAGATTCACCCATAAAGATATGTGGTTAAGAACAAGTATCAATAGAAGAAATCAACTTTATAATTGATCCATGTAGTGTGACTTGAGAGTTATCTACCCATTAAATATTGGATGATGTAGCACTAACAATGGAAAATATGGATTTTTCCTTATTAGAAGAGGAGGAATCAAATGGAAGATTTATTGTGTTTCTTCCTTTTCTCATTAATAATAGCAAAGTTTCATAAATTATCATATTATATTTTTGGAGATAATATAGTAGTTTTTAACTACATTGAAAAAATAACATGTGATTTTATATATTTAGAAATAGTGTCCATCTAAATGATCTTGTCTTATTTATGATCAACCTTTTTTCAACTTATTAAATGTGGATATTTTAAAATTAATATATCAACAATATTTATTAGAGTATATGTCAAATAAAAAAAATATTAATTTTTCATCTATTTTATATAAAACTTGATAGATAAATTGCTTATCTTATTTAATGATATTAGAATATTGAAGTTATAATGTTAAAGTGGGATTTTTTAAAATGTAATTCTAATTTTTATCAAAATTAGTTATAAATTGCTTGATTAAAGTTGATGACCCCTAATTTTATTAATATTTTTTCATGGATGATTTTTTTAAAAATTATTTGATTAATTTAATTATCCTTAATTTTATTAATAGTTTTTCATCAATGAAATATTTACTTAAGTGTTAGATTCAATGTGAAAAAATAACTCGGGGGATATAGACAAAACATATATGACCCAAGGACTTATCACATTGATTATACCATTTAATCTTATCACTAAACTTGGCAGGATTTAATTTTTTACCAGTTTTATCTCTATATAATCCTTTATTATTATGTTAATCATATTTTATCTCAAGATTTCAATGTTATATGGAGTGAGAATTGGTATATTATTAGTGAAATTTTACAAATTACAATTTTAGAAAAAAAGACACAATGACAAGAAACAAAAGCCAAGAGTATATCCAGTGTTGTGTACAATACGAAGATGAGATGTTTTTATTAGATTACACAATCAAATACATCTTTTAAAATAGCCCAAACTAGTATTTTATGTGTCGTAGCTTTATAATTTGAAATGAGTTTTTAAGGGGGATACATAGGGTTTACCACAAGTCATTTACAGTTGATGTTACTAATCAAAATACTTATTTTAAGCATATGACCTGGACAAAAAAATTATTTAGCTAACTTAAGTTGATAAAAATAATTATAAGTTAAAATGTAGTTAATAATTAATTAAATTAAGTAGTATTTTTTTTTTAATTTAATTAATAAGAGATTTAGGAGGTGATATAATGTTATGATTTCTTCATCAATGAAAGAACATCCTTTATCTTGTTTTTACACCATGTGTGCTGGGATCGTGTACTAAATGAGGAAGCTAAGATGAACAATCACATTTTTTGTGACCAAATGTCATGTACCCAAATTTTATATGAACAGTTATAAAAATGTGTAGAATGATTGCATGAGAGATTTAATGTTTTAATTTAAAATTAACCTAAAGCCTAGAATTGATTTTGAAGATGAGACACTAAAATTAGGTTTGAATGTTATACGAGCTGAAATGGTTGTATGAAGGAATGAGAAAAATAACAAAAAGCAATTAAAGTGTCATGAAAAATATATGAGATAAGAATAGAACACCCTTTTAGAATTATAAAACTAAATTGTATTAATTCAATATATTAATTTTGTAAAATTTAATTCAAAAGATTTGACTTATCAATTGAAATTGAACTAGCTATTATAAGTCCATTATGCGACGAATAACTTTTAAATTATAAATATATAATTTTGAAGTTACAATAAAAATAACTATTAATCTTCCCATATCCATCCACATATATATATATACATATACATATATATATACATATACATATACATATACATATACATATACATATACATATATATATATACATATATACATATATATATATATATATATATACATATATACATATATATATATATATATATATATATATATATATATATATATATAAATATATATATTCTTATATATAAATAACTATTAATCTTACATGTTAGAATTAATGAACGATTTTTCTTATTTTACTACTAAATGTGTTTGTTGTTTCATTTATCTTTTTTAATTGTATATATATTTTATTATATTATTTATAACTTAAAAAATATATTTATACTATTTATTTTAAAAATTAATTTATTGATAAAATTATTTGATCCAATGAAAAATAATTAAAATTATTTTTTACTGAATACAAAAATATAACACTATAAAATTATCATAGAATGCAAAAACCTAAGACTCTATATCTATATATTTTTAAAAAAAAAATTAAATCAGAAAAATATGAAACATATATACTCACTCCATTATACTTAACCAAAGCCTATTATTTCTATTCGCGCAAATATCATAGATTAAATATTGCTGTATACGTAAATCCATTAGGTAGAAAGTTGACCAGCATGTACACCCTCCCCAGGAGGTTAGGATAATATTAATTATTTATGCAGATGTGCCACAAATTCATGCGTGAAGTGTTTATCCACCTCAATTCAAACCCTTCTTTGTATTCAGCCTCAATAATGATCTCCAGGCGGTTGTAATTTCCGCAATATAAATATAATTAGCAGACCTTCCTTCGTTCCGGCTTATTGTAAGAGTTACAATTCCATGAGCTGCTGCTACTAATCGAAACGGACTCTATAGTGATGAGCAATCCAGTGAGTCTGAGGAGGCAGGTGTTTGATTATTTGGAGTATGACAGAGGTTGAAGGTGTCGTAAATCTTGCTTAGGATTATTACTTGATCTCTTATAAACTAGGTTCTATAAAATCTTCAATTGTTTTTTGCATGAGATTTTGGTGAGGGTGTTCGTCGCAGAAAAGAATGAAGATTGAAAGACTCTAGGATCTTCCTCCTCGGGCCATTTAGAAGGTAACTTTTATATTCTGTTTGATTGTCTGTCTTTAAAACAAATTTAGATTTTAAAAAAAAAATAGCAGTAATAAGAAGAACGAGGACACAGAAAAAAGGTTACTTCAGAATTGGAAGTCACACAATAGAAAATTTAAAAATGAAAAAATATGAAGAAATATTTTTTAGTACACAAACTGTTATATAAAAAAAACCATATACAGATAGTTGTTAATATAAAAACTCAGTTGAACTGGTCTTGAAGAATATTGGCGAGAATTGTCTCCCATCAGACCACTTCGGTTCTTAAGGGTGTTCATAGGTTAAAATTCCACGGTAATATTATATTAAGAGTTTAAAAAAGCAAATCAAAGGTTTAGACATCGTTTTCTACATTTATAAGTATTTATTTAATATTTATTACTTTTATTATATATATTTTGGGAATAATATTATTTGGAGAAAGAGTCCAAATTCAATAAATAAATAAAAAAGGTTAACTAACAATTCGAAACTTCTCTAATAAAAAGATATAATAATATAAAAGATTCGTTTAAATAAAGTAAAAAAGAAAAAAAAAAAAAAAAAAAGATATAATAATATAAAAGATTCGTTTAAATAAAGTAAAAAAGAAAAAAAAAAAAAAAACATTATCAAAATCAAACAAGCTACCTCCAACCAAACATAAGTAACTGTAAACAGAGAGCTGATAAATGTTTATGTGCTATACTGCTAGCTTCTAGTGACAATTATTGAATTTATTGGATTAGGATTCAATGACATGTGAGCGATTTAGGATATTTCATTGTTATACTGCTGGCTTCTAGTGACAATTTTTGAATTTTTAAACTTTTTGGATTACAATTCAATGATATGTGAGTGATTTAGGAAATTTCTTATTAAAAGAAGAGAATAAAATTGAAATTTTTGAAATATATAAAAAACCAGCATTTATTATGTAAGGATTGGAGTCGTAATGTGCAGAATGCTGGGTGCAGAATGCCTACTAAGTTTGATTCTTCAAAACGTAACAAATAAGAAATAAAAAATGAGAGGAGGCCAATTATTGGTACACCTGATACCAGCAGAAAAAATAGAGAAATTAAACAACCAACTTCTTAATATAGACATGTGAAAGACGGCCATGCTAATTGCCTTCAATTAGGAAAAAGATTCGCATCCTAACTAAGCTAATTGGTGTTTGAGATTTCCGCGTATCCGAGCCTTAGAGCGTATAATATTTTATTTTTAAAAAAATAATGGTTTTATATATGATGTCTGTCTGCAGGATTTTGGTGTTTAGTGCTCAGTCGTGGATCACTAACTCCTGCAGATAGTGTTTAGACTGAAATAATATTTTGAGATAATGGACTGTTTAAGCATTGGAAAGGAGAGAAAAGTCGGTATGATTGGTAAGACATGGAGAAGAATATACGCGCGGAAATCACCAATGATTGGATGCTCTTTGGCACCACTGATTTCTCTGAGGAGATCGAATTCATGGCATCCCTTCTCTGCCAACTCGGATGAAGAGTACTTGGTTAATGAAAAGTCATCCTCCAATGGAATGACTCCGCGTGGCCACGTCGCAGTCTATGTGGGAGAGGACAGACTGAGGTTCGTAATTAAAACCGAGTACATCAACCATCCTTTATTCAGAAAGCTTCTGGATGAAGCAGAGATAGAATATGGATATCACGATGGCCCTATTGTATTACCCTGCCAAGTAGAAATGTTCCATAAGATCTTATCAATGCTTGAAACGGACAATCATAAAAATAAATCTCCATCCAAAGACTTGCCATAGCGACATATGTATTAAGAAACAATTCAAAACACTTTTCTCATCCCCTATAGGAACTGCTCTTTATGGGTTTTGTCAGCAGTTTACAATAACTGTTATTATGATATTTCTATACAAATTCAATCCTGCATTGAAGAATATGTCCTCAGTTACTATTTTGCATTCTATTTTAAAGATTTGTTTGGAAAATTGAGTGTAAAATTTTTACATTTTACCATCTTAGGTAAAATAAAATCGTTTACAGCTGCCACACAATCGTCATTGTAAATATTAGTGTTTGAACAAGAAAGAGCTATTCTGAAATCAAGGAAAGGGAAGGGTGCGGGGCTTCCATGATAAATATCGCAAATTCAACATTAAAATTTTTATCTTTTAGAAAGCCGCAGTGAGGTCACCCTTAAGACATGGTACATGCCATGTTGAGGAAACCTCGAGTCATATGATGACTGTAATGGATCTTACAGAAGTAAACCTCAACACTGCATTGAAGATTATGATAGACCTCTCAGAAGGTCTGAGTTTAGAATTACTTGTCATAGTTAAGTAATTAAATGGTCATATGAGGTGCAAATATTATGTGAATGTTCCGGTCATGCTGGGGGACTAAGCTTGAGCCATACGATACAAGCTTTCAGTCTAACGATTGCAGTGCAGTACATCCATCGATTAACATATACATACATATACACATGCCCATTTTTCACAACCCATTTGGAGCAACTTATTTAAATAATCAAATAAATGTTATGGCACACCTGATACGTTGTTGCCTATCATCCTTAAAATTACACCAAGAGGTGGAAGTACCTTGTTATAGAAATACTAGCCCAGTCTTTCATGTTATACTAAACCTAAATTTAGCAGCACTGCTGCTGTTTTGAGACAAAGTTGCTTAGATTTGTAATATATTGAAATTGCAAGCTACCTTTGTTTTCAGTGGGGTTTTCATATCCTTGCAACCTGTTACAATGAAATTCTGAATTGTATTTACAAAATTTTAAGGAGTTTATTGTATTTTTTTTACTTTTTAACGGTATTTCTAGCGGTTCTTTGTTAAGAATTCAGAAAACATTCTAAAATTACAAGAAAACAAACGTGCTGTGCTCAAAGATACATACAATGACATTATTAGACTTTAGCTCAGGTGTAAATTGGCCAGAACATATGATACATCTGCAGATCTGTCGTACCTTATTTAGTGAATCTGCCTGCGTTGTTTGTTTCTGAGATTAAAATTCTAGAAGTATTATCGTGACAGGTGACCTACTAAAATGTCCAGGTCCTTCACTCTCTAAGGATCACGTAGATCAATGCAACACTTAAGTGATATGCTGGAGACCAGTTGCATTGATTGGTGTTTCACTCTCTAAGCATCACCTGAATCCCTGTGTTTGATATCTGATTATGCTTTTAAGCAAAGTAAATTATAAGAGGAGATAGAAGTAAATTTTAAAATTTTGATATGAGAAAGCAAGACAAAACACACGAAATAAAATTGAAGGCAAATTATTTCACCAAGAGAAAAATGAAATAATAGGAAATACCAAGTCAATATAAGAAAACATGTCACAAAATTAGAAAATAAAATTCACTGAAGAAAAAAGAATTAAATTCAATCACAGCAAAAGCTAAGACTGGCATGTCCTAAATGTGACATAGAGCTGATCCCTCAAATTAAAACTAGTATATTTAAAATCATAGTATTCTCCAACATTGTGGAAATGATTTCTTTTTGTAAATCCTTTGTTTGAATGAATGAATGATTTTAATAACATCTATGAGACCAAAGATTCTATGGGACCAATAGTTATATTAATTTTTTAATGTACTTATATAACCCCCTAAAGGAAGGGTTGTCCTATTAGACTTGAAAAAAATCCAATCCCTTTTTAAACTTGGATCTTCTATTGTGAATCTTGATCATTATAGTTGTTATTTTGTCTAGCCTTACCTCCTTAAACAAATCACTTATGTTTTACGCTATATACCCTCAAGCTATCATTGTAAATGATACAAATGTCACTACAGCGTGTACACTCAATAATGTAGCTCCATTATATCTGTACTACCCCCTTGTCACAAAATAGGCAAGTTCTTAGTTCTCAATCCTCCTTAAGTGTTGTTTACCTATTGGATTCACGCCTAATATTAAGAGAGATAGTCTTCCACTGAGCATTAAACAATTTTGCCTTAAACATGATTTTTGGTCATATGTGTGCCTTTTCCTCATGGCCTTTTGTGTGATTAAACAGTTTGATATAATTTTTTTTTTTTTTCCATCCTAGTTTCTTTGTCCACATGGTTTTCTTGAATTTCTCTATCACATACTTTTTTATTTCCACATTAGTGTTTAATACCCTTACATGTTTATCATCCATTTATTCATCCACCTTTTTTAATTGTTTCATCCATGTATTTTTAAATTTTATTATATCTTCCTATATTACTATTTTGTGCCATTGACGAGTCTCCATATTTTGTGTCTTTTTTAAATAACTTACTGTTTGAGTCATGGTCAATGCCTCCAATATAAAAGTATCTATTTTATCTAATAAAATCTCATATGGATCTGTACTTTTCATTTCGAGGTTAGTTGTAATTAATATATATTAGATTCTATCATTTCATTTCCATTTTATGTTAGACACATTGCTTCCCCAAAATTTACATCCATATAGAACCCCTGCTATGACAAGTAGGATGAGCAAGGTTGTGATGGTTATCTGTAACCACAATTATGCATTCTTGTACCTATTTTGTAGTGAGTATAAGGCTTTCCATTCCATTGTATTACATTTCCCTTGTAGGTCTCCCAAAAAAGTTTATTATTAAAGTCAAACCTTAGATACTTGTATTTTTCCACTAGTTCATGTAGGTTTCCTTTGAAAAGGAAGATAATTTATTTAATTTTTATACAGAGTGAAAATATCATTGACTTTGGTTTTTCTAGTATTGACTAACATTTATATCTCTTGGAAGAAGAGCACTAGAGGAATTAAGTGTTTGACAAAACCATGTGTTGTTTTTGCAATTACAATAAGATCATCCAAATAAAAAAATAACTTTAACACATAGTTATTTAGGTAAATTCCCCATCCCACCACTTTGTTTATCTACTCCTCCATTTTATCAATGTATAGCAAAAAAAAAAAATTAGGGGATAAAGGACATCCTTTTTTGACACCAGTGTATCTTCTAAAGCATTTTTATATTCCTTCACCCGTTCTTGTTTTGGAACTAACTTGCTCATAAAGTATATGAACTTCCGCTCTATACTCATCTATAAAACCATGCTCCTCCATCCTTATCCAATGTTTACTTCTAGGAATGATGTACATTGTTTCCTCTTAAGTTAACCAAGAAACATACAATTTTTTCTCCATGGGTATCACATACCTTTATGATCGAGTTCATAATAGTGACATAGTGGTTGATAGTACAATTCTTCAGATTAAAAAAATATAAAAATAGGTTTCTATATTTGCCTATATTATACATAGATATTAATTATGCATTGTACCATGCTAACAAATAGCTTCTCAAGGGGAGGATTGAATTTGATAGTGTGATAATTAGACAAATTATTCATATCAATGCTTTTATTGAGAGATAAGGATACTATAAGTCTAATTTGTTTCGAAGCCTTTATGAATGATACTATTTAATATGCTTTTGAGGTGAGGTGTGAGGAATCATGAAACCCATTTTAGATTTTATAATTTTATCCCATCTATGTTTTTTGTTTTAACCCCTGTTAGTTAATTTATGCATTGAGTAATATCACACATAAAGAAGAGATCAATTGTTATGTTAATTATATGAGGGATGCCTTTATCTATAACTCATTCATATATTAGTTTTATATATTGCAACCATTGGGTATCTATGATAGTTTGATTTTATTATTCTCACTTTTTTTATGTTTCACTCCAAAAAACTTTGGGGTTGTGTTTTCCAAGAGAAATTAGTTCTTTCCTTCTTGTGTTGATGTATATTTCATTTATAGACTATATGATTCTTTCATAATCCTTTTTATTTTATTTTTATATTCTATGTTTTCTCAAATTTATCTTTATTGGCTTGTGCTCTTCATCATACCATGTTATTTTTTGGAAAACTATATGAATTTCATTTATTATGTGTACTTATTTTTCATACTCTTAAAGTTCTATGAATAAAGGGAATCAACATATTGTTATTTATTGTAAAGCTTACCATATATGTTGTAATATTATATAGTAATTAAAAGTGTTGTTGAATCAAATTTTTGAGTATTTATTGGCTCTCTTATGTTGTGTGTGTTTTACCACAAAGAGGAATATTACTTTTTTGGGGGTGGGCAAGTTCTCCATATGCATGATAATCTTTACATATGTTCGATTGATATATGATTTAATCTCTATAAGGTAATCTTAAAAACTTAATTATTTTAATATCGAGATAAATCTCTATGAGAAAGTAACAGAGTCCATAACACTTTGGCCATTTTAAATTTATAGGTGATTTTCCTTAAATTTAGCCATGTTTTTTCCCATGGATTACATATAACCATCTCATACATACTACATAATTTCATTAGTTCTACTCCATATTTTGTAACTCCCTCATTTCTATCTTGTGATGTTCTTTCCAAAATTTGGTCTTATTCATTTTCCAACCATAAAAAGTTGTTTCTCACTCCACCTAGATTTCTCAAATTAATAACTTAGTTGGTCTCTCTTAGCTCAATGAAGTCCCTTATTATAAATACTTATGTCAAGGTGTTAAACACTAAAATGTTAATTTTTAGAGGCACATATAAGCTTTCCCAATGTAACTTCCTCTTCTAAAATGTTATTGAGTCTCTAAGTGCAACTTGTAGTAGGGATTAAGCCTAATTAGTAACTTGTTTTCTATTTTTTCTGCCATATATAACATTTATTTGGTTCATTTTTATTTACTTTTATAATTCCACATTAAATTCTATTTTCATCATGTACATTGGTTCTTAATATTATAAAGTGGTTAAGATTTAACAAGAATTGCTCTCTTTTCTATTCTTTATCTTTGATCTTGTACATGTTTTTATTTATTTTTTAATTTTTTTTGAGTACTAACTAAAATTCCTCATTTTCCCTCTTATTTACATTTGTTGAACCCAGGGGACATTATTGAGCTAAATGGCCATGGTTGTGACACATAAAACACCTAAAATGAAGGGTTTTATATTCCATTAATTTATCAAACATTTTACCTTAAATATATCTTAACTAAAATATTCCTTTGAGAATTTTTCTCATATTCATTTGAGCACAAAAATTAGCATAAGTAATATGCCCCTTACTATGTTTTTCCAAAGAAATGGAAATCATCTTCCATAAACAATTTTTGATCCTTAATATAATAACTTCCATCCATAAATGTGTTGGGAGATTAAACATTATCACCCATATTGGAGATTCATACATGTCCCATTATGAAAATTCAAATTTAGGACTCCATGGTGTCATGAATAATGTATATCTACTTCCAAAACAAGGGCCCATATTAAAAAATACTAGCTCAATCTTATTTAGTTGTAAAAAACATAATAACACCATGTTTTATGCAAAAGGATAAATAAACATTTACTTTCACCTTATAATTCTCTATAACATAAGCTCGTCATTCCTTGTCATGAGGCCCTTCAAATAAAAATAGATAAATCAAACCCCACTTTATTAGTATAGCTAATTCTTCTTCAATATTGTTGAATTTTAAGGTGAAGATCGATTCTTCCTTAGTGGATTTCATGAACCTTGAATTAATCCATATATTTAATTTTGTAAATTATTTGCATGAGCCGTAAACTTTACAACAATTAGAAATTTCTCAGAGTGAACTTATATTTTATTAGAGAGAAAATATTCATAAGAAGAAACAAAAGATGCTTACATCATATCATATCATACTATCACATGCAATATGGGATATGTAAATCACAATAAACTAAAAGCATATGAAGTCACTAAAATAGGTCTATAGGCTAGGGTTAATGTTGTCACCTTATTTATCACCTCTAATATGCCACCATCTCATTCTCAATTCTAGGATACTAATTTTCTTTAATTTTTGTTATCTCCTTAACTGCATACTATTTTCAACAATGGACATGAACCCTTATCCCATACTATCATAATTTTTCATTCTTATGTTAATTTTTTATGTTATTAAAAACAAAAGTGAAAACTTTACTTGCTTAATTTATAAATATTATTGTTAAAACCAATAATTTTTATATATATCAATAGTATTTTAAGTATCACACACACACACACACACACACACACACACACACACACACACACACACACACACACACACAAACACACACACAAACACACACACACACACACACACACACACACACACACACACACACACACACACACCCACACACATGCACACACACACACACACACACACACACACACACACACATGCATGCACGTACGCATGCACGCACACACGTGTGCACACACGCGCACACACACACACACACACACACACACACACACACACACACACACACACACACACACACACACACACACACACACACACACACACACACACACACACACACACACACACACACACACACACACACACACACACACACACACACACACACACACACACAAACTATGCATGTGTGTGTGTGTGAGACGCTAGATTAAATAAATTCATAGAATATTAAACTTATTACTAAATAATTTATTTATCTTTACTGTTTATTAATGTGTTATAATTTCACACACAAGTATTGATTGTGAATATATAAAGCACACACACACACACACACAAACTATGCATGTGTGTGTCTGAGATGCTAGATTAAATAAATTCATAGAATATTAGACTTATTAGTAAATAATTTATTTATCTTTACAGTTTATTAATGTGTTATAATTTCACACACAAGTATTGATTGTGAATATATAAAAAAGGGTTCTCTTTCATACTATTATTTATTTAAAATTATATCTCAAAAAAAAAAAAAAAAAAAGAAACAATATGCTCATATCACTAAATTTTTTTTTTCCATACTAAATATTTTTGTATGAAAAATAATAAAAAATTTCGTTTTGAATTTTTTGAATAAATTTTGATTTTTATAAATGTACCATTTACTCCTCCATCATTTCGTAGTATGTCAAGGGCCAATTTAAAGAGATTATTATTTTGTTAACCTTATTTTATTTCACTAGATTAATTAATGTTTATTTATAAAATTGTATGTTTATTTCATGAGTTATAAACATTAATATTTAATAATTTATGGACATATATATGTAGTCTTAACCGTTTTATTTTATAAATTATTAATAAAAATATAATAGTATGTATAGTATTTTAAGGCTTTAGCTCTCTCTCTCTCTCTCTCTCTCTCTCTCTCTCTCTCTCTCTCTCTCTCTCTCTCTCTCTCTCTCTCTCTCTCTCTCTCTCTCTCTCTCTCTCTCTCTCTCTCTCTCTCTCTCTCTCTCTCTCTAAAATTGTACCCAAGTTGATTAATTACAATAAAGCATGACAAAGACATAATGAAAAATAGACCTCTATGAAAATTGGGTGTATACATAATACCCAAAAGTAATGTATGTGTCCTTGAATGCATACATTTTTCAAATTAAAAATAATAAAATGATACATGTAATTCCACTTACCTATGGGATGGAAGGATGGTAATTTGTATTCATGGGAGAGGCTTCACTCATATGTAGACTTATATAAATCTGGTGTACTTGTAAAAAATTAGGAAAGAATGTAAGTAGTCAATATAGTTTTAAATAAGTCTAAATATAGTGATATGAAATAGACACTTCAAAATGAGCATAATAATGAATACATATTATTGTACATGAACCAATGTGTCACTCTATGAATATCCTAGGTAATAAAATTAAAAATGAAACCTGAAATGGCCTTGGAGAAGACACAGGGGAGAATAATCAACATCATTATCTAGGAAGTAAAGACTTGGTTCATATTAGTATTTATTTGTAAAATAATAGTCAATGTAAAATTGAATCGAGTAGTAGGATATATTAATATTTTTCATAATTTGATGGAGGGATTGGCCTATGTACTTGTAGTCACTCATCATAGAACAAATATTCATGTTCATTATTTTTATTCATATAATAATATAATGCAAGATATTAAAATATTTATAAAACTATTTTAAAATACATGTATGTATCTCTAAAAATATATAATCATGCAAAATTTTCTAGTAGGATGAAAATTAATGTGAGGATTGTATACACAACTATTACCATTACGTGATTACAAATTTTTAAAATTAGCATCCCTATTTGGCTTGGCCAATTAGTCAATCCATTAACTTATAGTATCTGTAGAATAACTTATTATTCTATAAGTTATGTTTTTACTACTTAGATATCCCTATTTTTATTATAGACTCTTATTAATGTTGTTCCAATAAACTATGTCTTCTTGGGATAGGACAACACTATGACACTTAAGGTCACATTATGAACTTTTCCACTACAATGACATTGTCTCCCTCTCCAAACTGATAACTTTTAATATTTTATACATTTCACCTTACCCCACACATAATTTTAGTTAGTTGTTTTAGTGGAAATACTCAAAAACATTTCCTATGAAAGCACATCAAGGCCTCTTAGATACATCACTTTACATTTCTAGCAATCACTTGGTAAATACTACTTCACATTGAGAAAAAGAGAATTGTGTCTTCCAATTCTAATTTCCAATAGTTATAAAAAACTTAGGCAAAGTTTTAATATCTTTAATTTTAGGACAATAGAACTATTTTCAATCATCTAAAGCAATATTTATAGTTACATTCATCTCAAAAAAGTTAAGAATCAAAAACTAACTCCTAGATGGTTAAATATATTGGGGTATGTACAAAACGCTCAAATTACATGGGTTTTTTAGAGGATATCTTGACTATTCCTCTATGTATTTTTCAAAATTTTAGAATTTGATTTATATTTGGTTTATTATGCAGGAGCCATGGTTTACATTTTTTTTTGTTATTTTGCATGACAAATTAGGGTGTGAAGATAGGTAGTAAAACCTAAATAAAGGAACATATGCCTAGAAAGAATAATTAGTTACACCATCAACCAAGATGCTACTAAAGTCAATAAACAAGGTGATTATGCATCTTTATCCTCTTAGTTCAACCTTGTCTCAATAGAGTTTACAATTTTTTTAAACTATAACATAGTTTATTTCTTTTTTCAATTAATTTTAAGTCACAATAATCTCGCATAGTTATAATCAAATCTTTGAGATCACCATTTAAAAAAACACTTTTTACATCTAGATAATGAAGTTTTCGTCCCTTTTATGTTGCAAGTGTGAAAACAACTAAATGGGCTTGATCTTCATAGTGGTTGTAAAGGTCTCCTCATAGTCAATTCCTTCTTGCTAAGCACATCCCTTTGTAAATAGTCATCCTTTATATTTGTTGATAGATCCCTTTGTATTGTACTTTGTCTTGAAAATCCACTTGCAACCAATGCATTTCTTTATTATAGGTAAATCAACAAGTTCCCACATCCCATTTTTTATGAGGGCTTCATATTCAGCATCCATGGCCTTCTTACAATGATTTTGACATAAAGCATCTCAAATTATCTCTATTTTGGTGATATAAACTACATAACTCATTAGTGAGAGATTAAAATCCTATGTCATCTATCTTATGATCCAAACTCTAGATGAAGTATATACAATATAGTTCTAGTAGGATTCCCTGATGGCCCTCTCTACCCATTTTAGAAATTGATGCTACTACTAATTTGATGAGATTTTTTTTTCTAGATTTCCAAGGTTAATGAATAATTACCTTTGTATCTCTCCTTATTTATTATAAGGTTCTTCATTCTTATCATCTATCTATGGAAATAGTCTATGTGACATGGTATGTTCAGACTCTTTCTATGACAATGAGTCAAATTATGACTCATCACAAATCACATCTTGACTTTCATATATCTTTTTTATCTCAAGATCTATGAGATCATATTATTTTGAGGTAGTATTATACCCCAATAGAATACACTAAAGAGTCTTTTGTTTGATCTTCTTCCTCTTTTTATCAAGGACATGCATATATAATGTACAACCAAATACTCTAAGATAAGAGATCAAAGTTTTATGAATACTCCATACCTCTTAGAGTGTCTTGTCATGCATGATCTTTTTAGGTTTCATGTTGAAAAGATATAAATCTTTATGAACTGATTCTACCCAAAATTATGGGTCCAAATTTTTAGTGAAAGGCATGCAAAAAGCCAGCTCTATAACTAGTTGATTTTGTCTCTCTATGATTCTATTCTACTATAATGCATAAGGAACAATTAGGTGTTGTTTTATGATTTATATCTTAAAGTACACTAAGAATTAATTTGATGTGAATTCTCCCCCTCGATCTGAGTGGAAGAGTTGAAGTGACCTCCTTGACTGGGTGACAATAAGTGGGTGGAAGACATTAAAATGAGTTAAGGCTTCACTTTTCTTCTTTAGAAAGAACATGCATATCTTTCGAGAGAAATCATCCATGAAAAACTAAAAGTACATAAATCCTTGGAAAGAAATAGGCGGGTCCACATAGATAATTATGTACCACATCAAGATGATCCTTGGCTTGTGAGGAAATAATTTGAAATGGAACCTATGTTCTTTGTTGGCAAGGCATCCAAGCCATACAAGCAAGGAATGATATAGCTGAGGAAGTCCATAGACCATGGCCTTGGAGCTAAGTTGGTACAAAAATTCAATAGAGAGGTGCCCATATCGATATTAACATAATGCCATAGATTCTACTGTAGATCGAGAGAGAACAACAACATCGAATAAAATTGCATCTAAGGCTAATAATAGATCCTTCAAAAAACCTCTAACAATGACCTGACCATTCTGTGAGAGAAGACAAGATTTTGTGCCATTCATGATCATGAAATCTAACTTAACCTTATGACTCAAGAGATTACTTAAAGACAAATGATTTTTTGTCAATCTAGGGATAAACAGTACCTTAATGAGAGTACAGGTTCGTCTCTCAAGAGAAATGGTGACAGTGTCAATTCCTTCTATAAAATAGTCTTTGTCATCTATAATTCAAAATTAATCTCCAATAGGTTGAGTTATCAGTGACTTAAACAACTCCTTCCATCCTATCATATGCTTATCAATGTCATAGTCGATCAATCAAACATTACTTGTGTGTGATGAGGTATGGGAGAAAAGAATAATGTCATTATGTACAATACTACATTTTGTTTTTTTAGGTATAACCTCTTCAAATTCATCATCCTTTTGTGGTGTAACTTGTTATAATTGCTTCCATTGTTGAGGATGTTGCTTGGATATATGTGACTCATCTCTTCCCAATGTGCTCTCTTGACTGGAGGAGCCTTGTGTCAAGGCATTATACCAACAACTATCAGTGTCATGCATATTGGTATGACAAATGTGACACCATCTTTTTTTTTCTTTTTAAGATTTGTGTTGATGTTGTGTTTGCCTTGGTGGTCCTTTTGATAATTTTTAACCATGGTGCTTGGAAATTAGGGATTTATCCTTAAACTCTTCTTACATAGACTGGATGGCTTCTTCTTGTTGAAGTAGATTTACTAGTTCTTTGAAAGACACTACTTGCTTTGCGATGTTTAGTGTGGTGAAGAACGTGAAAAATTCAGAGGGAATAGTTCTCAATATGATTGGAACCAGTAGCTTGTTATTGATCTTTTCTACAAACGTATTCAATTTAGTTCATAGTTATACTACCCGACGTAAGAATTCCTCAACTTTCTCAACTTTTTTGATACTGAGAGTATAAAGTTTGAACTGGAGATGGCATATCCTCGTCTAATTTTTTGCCTCGTCTATGGTGGACAAAATCTCCCAATCCTCTTTTGATGTCGATACATTTGGAATGTGAGGTTCAACCTCATCGGTGACACTAAGTCTGTTGAATGTGAAGCATGCTGCATCTGACTTGTCGTATTTTGTGTGTTCATTAACTTTGGTTGGACTAGTAACTGTACCAGTGATGATGCCCCATAATTCTTCGAACTGAAGAATCATTTGTATTTTCATCTTCCACATAGCAAAATTCATCCATTTGAGGAGTTGGTGCATCAAAAAATAATATTTTGGGTGCAAACATATTTGATATTTCTTTAACTTTAGTTTATACACAATTTTACAATCAAAACAATATTTTATGCTTCAAATTTCTTTATTAAAAAGTGTACCTTTTGAGTTTTACTCGGAGGTGCGGTGTAAAAACCCCAGTATCTCTGCCAAGTATGATCTTTGATTGGCCATCCTCCGCTTCAGCATTACTTCTTCTGCTTTTCTTTTGAAGCTCAGACTTTTAAAAATCCCAAACAATGGGAGAGTACTATGGCGTCCTTCTTTTCAATTCACTACTTCTACAACACTTGATTCAACTGCCTAGCCATCGACTCAACTTCCTTTATCAGACTCTTAAGACTGCTCTGTGATGTCTATCACCGGATGATAACGTACAATGCTTCCATCGCCACTTCTACACTCACACTGAAGGCATTTTACCAGACTTCACTTCAAGCACCGATACTTCCTCTCCTGGTAACTGTTTTGTGTCTCTCATTTCTATCTTCACCCTTCAGGCATGGTTGCATCAGACTTTTCTCAAGCTTCACTACTTTACTGTGTATTCTTCGTGAAACTTGGATTCTAACAGCGTACTTCTATGTCAGCTATAATTTATATACTGTAGATCGTGCTTCTGATATGCATTGCACAGATCAGAGGTTCCTTGTTCAGCCTTCCACTTCAGGATTGGCATCTAACTTCGCTTCTTTGGTTCGTGGATCTTTTACTGCAGGTCGCTTTATGACATCCACTCTTTCATGTGGCTTCAACACTGCTTTGCCGATTCCAGGATTTTCTCTCGAACCATCATGCTTTGAAGATAAGAGAAATGCTTCGCTGTCTTCACGCTCAGGCAGGCTGTTGTTTGGCGATCAGGCTCTTGGTACTCTGATAACAGATGGAAGCGAATGGAAAGCTTGAAGTTTTATTAACGAGGCGATGGGGGAATATATACAATCCAAAACAGTTATATAGTTGTTCATCATTGGTGTAACTACCAACCGAACTGCTAACTGATATGTAAAATTTACAATGTAATTAGCTAAGCTACGCTAACAGAAATAATATTGTTAGTGTCTAAAGTTGTTGGTATCCTACAAATGAAGTTCATATTGAAACTGCTAATGCATGTAGTGAAGACGATTAAGATGTAAATAATGAACATGAAACTCATTTTGATCCACAAAAGCTTAATGGAGTCGTGAAAATAAAGTGCAAGAATTATCTAAATTTCGTTAAGGTTTTCAAGATAACTCCCATGAGGTGAATAATATCATTACTCTCCTTATAGTTACCAAAAAAAAAAAAAAAAAAGCATCAATCTACATTAACCACATATATACCACAAGATTTAATTTTTCGATATGTCAAATGCCCTGGTTCAAATGTTGTAACTTCTAATATTTTATCCTTTCTTGTTTGTAAACATCTCGTTACATATCACAGGTGCATCTTAGAGTTGTCAAATCCCCTATCTCAAATGTTATCATTGTTTAGTTTGGGAACATCATTTAGTTTCTAATTATTATCCATGCCTTTGCCTATTCAGGGTACTTATACTCCTGCAATCTACTATGAAAATGATACTGAAAAGTATATCATTATTGACTTAGAATTTAAGCTACCTAACATTAGGAAAACTATTTCTCAAACTATCCATTTCATGGAATCATATTCACTGTTACATAGAGCTTTGGCACCAAAAATTGCATTTTATCCATTACCAATTACATTTGTGGATCTTATCACCGTAAATAAACTTTATGTGCATTCCATGCATATTTTCTACACTATGTCGATAATGGCAAATTGTTGACAAAGTTCTTTCCAAGTAGTATGAAAGAATATACTCTTATATGGTTTTATGATATTATGACTCAACTAGTAGAGGTCTTCAATCAATTGGAAAATATATTTTTAACACACTTTTCTACCAATATTGGTAAAAAACTATCATATTCTCAAATAACAAAGCTCAAATAAGGGTCTAATGAAATAATTATTGAATGTGTGCTGAGATACAATACTATGCTACCAAATTTGACATATCAAATGGATGATAATAACCTTCAATATATCTTCACCAAAATTTGTCTATCCCCACTTAAAGATTCTATTATATTTAAAATGTTCAAATCTTTTTATGAGTAATGCGATACACTTACATATCGAGAGGAAATTTTGATGTTTTTAAACAAGATCATGTATGCTTCAAATGCTCCTGATACTTCTAATGTAAAATTTCAAAGAAAGACAAATTATAATAGCAAACTAATTGAAGTCAAGAATGAAGATAAAATTTACTTAATGTTATATCACAACAAGCATACAATTTCTAATTATAAGCTCGACTGAGGAGGCAATTTTCAAGGTTACCATATCTTCCTCATGTATTATTACAAAAAATACATGAAATTAATCGTGACACTCTTCCTCTAGTTATGGAAATAGGCATGTCTACGCCGGAATCTAAAAAAATAAATCTAAATGAGTATTTTGACTACCATAGATGTATTATACATTCCAAAAACAAAAATTTCAAGAACAATTAGAAGATTCAAGATCTCATTGATGAAAACACAATTGATATTTGTATACCTATTTAAAATGATAAACAGTAAGAATGAAATTCAAAGCTTAGTTGTGTAAACAACACTTACCGAATCATGAAACAACATGTATTAAGGACAATTCTAAAGTAAAGTATGCATATAATTCTGATCAACCTCCTTCTACATATGTTTATCCCCTTGATAGAATCATTGGTATAGTTATGAGTAAATAAGTACCATGCCTTATGATAGCATTTAATTTTTTTATTATATATGGGTAAATAAGAGGGGTTTGAAAGGTTGCTAAAATGTTTAATAAAATATCAAAAGGGCCATATATAACAAATGAAAATCAATAAGAAAAAGGGCCATACATATAAAATAAAAATCAGAAAAATAAAAAGACTAAAAACAAGTCGAACCTAAGGCCAACATTACACAACAAACCATCCACAAACCTTCCATAAAAGATCACTTGATATGAAACACCCAAAAATTGATAAAACTTATGCTACTAATCATAGAACAATTCATGTACCAATCAACCAAGAACCACCAAACCCAATAAACTACCCGAACATAACAAAACATGCCATTGACATGGAGCTACGTATTGACCTCCCTTACTCCTTTATGAAAGCACATTGTCATGTTTTTAGAGATTAGGTGCCTTCTTAGGATGTCCCTTTTTTAATGTCACACTAGCATCCATTCCTCCTTATCCTCTATCCCAAAATATGAATAAAATGGTAAAGAAAATTTTAATGAGCTAATGGCATGAGACCCTTCATATTTTAATTTATTCAAGCATATAATAAAATTTAATGATAGTGAAATTGTTGATAATTCACATAGACATACAATCTTCATTCAACCATATGTTGACAAAAGCTCCATACATAGTGTCATTATCGATAATGGATCAAATGAAACTATGTGAAACATATTACTCCTTTACTTTCTTGGTTATAGATAACAATATTTATCAGAAACTTCTCTATTTTTTAAAAGAATTGATGGTCATGCATTGAATATTCTTTGGAATATATTTGTACCAATAAAATTGAGGTCTCTCATAGTTCCCACTTAGTTTTTAGTTATACCAAGCACATGGGTTTTTTATATGTTATTAAGACACCCTTGGATACAATAGATCAAATAAGTACCTTCTATAGTTAATAAAAGTTTGGAAAATCTTCATGCTAATCAAGTGGTCAAAATTCAAATAATTCAATATGAATATCCTTTGGAACTAGTGATATTTTATACTTCTATATAATAATTATAAGGTAGATACATTTAGGCACATGGTAATTAAATAGTATATACAACTATTTAGGATAATATTATAGCCTCAGTTTCTCCATCTATTCATGAGAATAATAAAGTTACACAATACCATATTATACAAACAATTTGTCCATTTACTTATGAGCATGGTATAGTCTAGTACGAGCATAATTACTTATTTTTAAAATGTGGAATAAATTATACTAAGTAGATAATGGCATCTAAAATTAAGTATTCATCTACTAAGGCATCATAGGTTATTCTAAGTGCTTCACCATAGGTACATATTTTTACATATTCTCCTATTACACATGAGGATATGTGTATATTGAGTTATATCAAAAGTGATCCAAATGGTTAAGTTATAGTATATGGTTTCCTTTAAAATTCAAAGGCATCTAATTGTGATATTTCATCTTAACAAGAATTTTTTTTTCATATAACAAATGTGCATCCTCTTGATGAGATCCATAGGTGGACAAAGCCTTCCATTGCCTTATAATTTATGGATTGCATTGATTTTATTGATTAGTCATATACATAATTTACATTATAAAAAAATCATTTATTTTATTTCATTTCTAAATCCTGTTTACCTTATCCAAATCATTCTTATAGCCTTTATATTTTATTTTACTTTTTGAAAATTTCATCTTGATTTAAAAACTGGGTCAAACAATCCAAAAAAATTATATTAAAAATGCTTTTAATGCTCATTGTTTCCTACTATTTCACACCTGTCATGTTATGGATTCCTTTGTGATTACATGACCAAACATATTTATCTACATTCTCTATGATTAAAAAACTTATTTATCATTTTATGAATGAACATCATTATCTACATTTATATAATACTTTCACACATGTACATTGCAGCCACATGGTTTGCTATCCTTCTTATCATGCCATGATTTATGACCATTTATGGATTCATCAAACCCTTCCTTTTATAATTTTTTGAATCATTGATTCCTAACACATTTTAAAATAATTAAAGTTTCAAAAAATTATAAACTTTCATGTATTTAAATAATATATTTTTAAAAATTCAAAGGACCTGAATATAATTTTCAAATTTTGTTATTGTAGATTATTTATTTCATCAAAGTAGATGTCATATTTATATATTTCAATAGAAAATTTATTTTTATGAGGTATTTTAGTGTGATACAAGACATAATCTCATATGGCTCTTTGATGTTAGGCTAGGCTCATCACCCAACAACTACGCCATGTTGGAATTATTTGTTCATTCTTTTATGAACACTTAAACATGTTGTATCTATCCACAAACTTTATAACATTCCATTAAATACATCATACATATGTTTTTATATTCACTCATAGTTTAAATTATGTTATAGTAAAATGTTATTTGTTAACAATCATTTGGACACGTATGGCTGATAGAGACTAGTTTCATTTATCTTATGCTTATTTCTTACTTTACTATATCAAAAGCTAGAACTTGTGTGCTTGTTATATATGGACCTTATCATTGTATGTGAATATATATATATATATATATATATATATATATATATATATATATATATATATATATATATATATATATATATATATATATATATATATATATATATATATATATATATATATATATATAATGGTATTGTCATATTATTTATGTGTTTCTCTTTACCTTGTTTGTTTATGTGACATTTATATGTCCCTTGTATGTGGTCATTGGGTCATATGTGTGACATTATATGTAAACTATGTGAAATTAAATAACATTGCTTGTACAATTATTATTTTTTATTATGGTGATATTATTAATATCATGTATTATTTCTACTATTTATTCTTACTTTTTTTCCATGATATATATCATGGACATGATACTTATACGCTTCAATGTTATTTCTATCTAACACATGTTTCATAAACAATTAAATGTCATGTTCGATAATATGATGAAATGATTTTTAAATGTTTAAAATGATACTACATATTTATATATTTAACATATGATTTGTTTTGGGATAGGTTACTTATAGGCTACATCTCTTATCTTGAAAGATGGGAATCATAATGGGCTTGTCTTGACAAATAAAGCCTCATTAGTAAGAAAATTATATTTATGAAATTATAACATTTTAAAATTACAAAATGATTCAGAATTCTTAAAATTATGGGAGATTTTGAAATTCATATACACTCAATCCTATATTAAGTTCAATAAAATATTAACATATTATTGATGCATAAGCATTGACATGCACTAAAAATCTATAAATCTCAAATAGTAAAAATTTACAAAAAAATTAATTATCAAATGGTATTGAGTATTAAATTATTTTTATACATGGGCCAAAATATTTATTCAAGGAAATTTGTTTTTTTTAAGAAAAAAATTAAAATGTTTCAAATAGAATCTAGATCCATCTAGAGTAGTGTGATTCATCATCCTATTGTAAGTTGGCCATGTTATACTCTAGTAACACTCAATGTCTATGGTTGTACATTTTTATATTTGGTGAGCCACATTTAAAGGTTATACCATTAAATTTATTATATATAGTACTCTACACCATCAAATGAGATTTGGAACATAGAAATTTTCATACTCAAGGGATTTCACTAGTTTTCAATTAAAACTTGATCATTTCCAATTCGCCATAGGTTAATCATTTCTCCAAATGCCTAAACAAGGAGAAATCCACATTTCCATTTCAAAATTTTAAGGAAATTAGAATTAATATGCTTATAGGTGTATAATTTCATTGATTTCTTCTTAAACTTAAATTACAATGGCGTTGTTCTAGTTTTTAAACTGAGGCATTATGCACAATCATGATTCACATCAAAATATGAAGTGTGTATATGCACATAGGTTTTCATCTAGTTCACTCTAATAATTTCAAATATTTCATCACTATAATAAAGTGGGGGGAATTTTAGACCCATAAATTTAATGATTAAGTGATTGAAAGTGTTTAAACCTAACATGCCTCCCATACTTGTATAGTTCATTATTATGATAACTTATTAATACTATGAGAGCATTAATTATTATATAAATTTTATTGATAATACTCATAAAATCACTTTAAAATCCCTAATTTTCTTACATACTCATTTTAGACTAGTTTTTGTAGTCTCTATCCTTCTAGGATAAGACTATTCTAGG
>JARHVA010006839.1:132500-172500 GCA_037957365.1 Torreya grandis | reverse complement strand
AAGACTAAATATATTTAAATAAAACAAATAAAATCAAAATATCATAATTATTTTCCCAAAAATCATATAAACATCATCATTAATTAAAAAATAAAAATAGTTATCATCATTATTAAATAATACTAAATAAAAAATCTATTAAAATAAAATTAATTTTCAATTATTATCATTCTTTTCATTATCATCTTACATGTCATCACACCATTACCATCACTATTATTATAATGTTTTACCATAAATATCTTCTTCATCGTTATTGTCACAACGTATTGTTTAAAAATACACAAACTATTTTCAACAATATATTCATAAAAATTAATAATTAAAATATGAATATAAAATATAAATAATTAATAATATCGTATCTTAGCCCAAACCTCACGTATACATTATTTTTTAGTGAGAAATATACATTACTTTTTAATAAGAACACATTATCTATTTAAACAATTCAACTCTGGCCCTTCGTTTCGCTGTGTTTTCCTAAATGATTTGATTCGTGGATGTATTATCATCGTTTTATGGTGTATTGTATTGTCATCTCTTTGTATGCCTAACTATCCTCTTCTCATCCTGAGAAAAACAACTCAGTCCCTAATTTGCTTATTGAGTGGATTGTAATCTCCCTCTTTTCCATCACACATCTTTTGAAGGCAATCATCTGCGCAGCTAAGCTGACTTGACTTCAATTGAAAATTTACTTCAATTGTGTATATATTTTTATTTTATTTTATTTTGGTAGCCCATTAAATAAAAATAATAATATCAAAAAAGTTGAAATTCAATTAACGCAGATAATGATAAAATATGATGTATCGTGCAATCCTTAAAGGTTGGGTTCTACATTAAAGTATTTTTTATTGGGAATGAGAATACAAAGTCCGTGATAAAACATTAAGGTTTTTTCTTTATTTTTTTTTATTTATTTTTTAAACGAGGGAAACCCTCATATGAGTCATAGTAAAAGAGAAAAAGAAATATATCGTAGTGAAAATATCAAAAAGCTTATATTAATAAGCTAAGTAACGAACATAAAAATAGTTGGACAACACATGGTTAGTTATAAGAAAAGAGTAAGGAGGATCTACACAAACATTTGAATCCACCAAAAATATCAAACCACAATTCAAGAATCAACGAGAACCCAGGGGAACAACAGACGGGACAACACCACTTGCTACTATGGACGGGGTTAGAGAGGTCACATAAATAGTTGTCAATCCTTTAAATGTATTGAAACAACCATACTTACCTTTTAAAGAAGAAAGGTGGAAAAACAATATTACCGTTAATGGGATAGATCACCATCCGCTCATCGTACTATGAGCCTTTACCATCCTAAAGCGCCATCATTCAAGGAGATAGAGACAATTGAGTTTCCTGATGATAGCACCCCATGATTTAAATTAAGAGAAGAACCATAGAATTAATGGCCTCCCTAGCTGGAAAAACCTTCCCATTGCATCCAAAGGACATGAACCAAGAAGCCTTTAAAAGATTAGGTGACAAATTCTCTAGTCTCTCAATGTGAAGCGCCAAGATCTTCCACTGGTAAAAATTATACATTAAAGTACCATGATCAGCTCAAACCTATAGAAAAAATCTTAGAGATTCCTCCAAATTAATGTCCAGTAATCCATCCCATCATAAATCGCTGACACTAATTGAGTCGTTAGGCCTCCTGGAAGAGTTTGTAGCAATAAGTTGATGAAGCTTTGTTTCCATCTAGCCACCCGGTGCCATGCTATTGGCCCAATGACCCAAAAGAGGTATCTCTCTGCAATAGTTACTTCATCTACAAGAACAATCCCTCCTCATTTTACACCCAACTCCATTCTGGCACACCTTGATTGATGGCTTTGTTAGCAAGCTAATCTGCGATAGCATTGGCTTCCCTATCATAGTGGGAAATCTAGAAGGAGTTAAACCAATTGAGGATCAATCTAGCCTCGGCGATGACATACTTAGTTTTTCATGAAAAATAAAGATGCTTCTATAGAGCATTGATGACTACCAAAGAATCTCCTTTGATCTCTATATCCTTTACCCCTTTCTCAATTGCTAGCTACAGACTGTGAAAAAGGGCCCAGGCCTTAGTTGTGTTATTTGTTATTTATTATTTGGGGGATTTTCTTTGCTATTGCCACCATAAGACTTCCATCATTGGACCTTAGAACACACCCTAGACCAAAAATACCAAGATTACCTTTGCAACCTCTATCAACATTTAATTTTATCATCGAATCAGATCGCGGTTGCCATTTCAACTTGGACCTGTCCACTTTGATTGAAGGTATTTTTTATTGGGAATGAGAATTCAAAGTACTTAATAAATATTATTTGGGAATGTTTTTTATTTATTGAAATATTTATTAAAATATAAATAGTAAAATATAAAGAAAAAGTATAAAGTTTAGTATAAAATAAAAAGAATAATAATAAAATATATAATTCTTTTTTAATTTTAGAAAATAACCTTTGTAATATTAATTAATATGTGAATGGATAGAGAATGTAAATGTACTTTTTATTATTAAAAAAAAAAATTGAAACTCAAAAATATAATTAAATTTCTTTTCCTTATTTTTTCTTTTATTTTCTTTCTTCTCTCTTTAAATCTTAAAAATTAAAATATATGTTAGAAAGTCAAGTTGAACTGAAGTTTAATTTCTCCACTCCTCATGCATGCAAGCAGTTAGCTACAGTTGAGCAATCCGTTAGTTTACATTCAGTTAGTTAACAAACAGTCAGTTAAACTATTTGAGAATTTGTTAGAGAGTTAGTTTGCATGGAAAGACTAAAATTAGTCTTGAGTTTGTTTTTTCTAATTATTGTTTGTTTACAAATCTATTTAATAGACACATGGGGCAGTATTGTAATTGAACAAGATCAAGAAGATTAGATGATCAAGAAGATTATTAAAAAATTTGTTCCCTGATTGCTGTAGCAATCTGTGTTTTATTTTATGTTTTCATATGTTTTTGTTTTCTAACAAGTGGTATCAGAGCCTGGTAAGGATTTGTGCAACAAAAGCACAAGGAGAAGCGGAGATTGTAGAAGTGCACAGTCAGCAAAAGCGCATAGTAGTCGCAGTCAGAGAATAAAAGAAGATCTAGCAGGGAGTGTAGAGACTGACATCGGCTGACTCTCAGACCAACATCAGCAAGAAAACTGATGTCAGTAGTATTAGTGACAGACCGTGGTAGTATAACTGACATCGGTAGTATTATCGATCGACCGCAGAAGTGTAACCATCGTCAGTGACTGTGTTTTAGAAACAACAACCAGAGAGGCCATCAAATAATGAATTCATCCAGCCACCCCCGAAGGAGGAAATGCCAATTGTGAAGGATGAGTCGACGACTGAGATCAAAGATGAGACCGACATGTAGTCCAAAGAAAAAGAGCCAAAGCCAATCAAGGCAGTCAAAGAAAGTTTTAAAAAATAGAAAAAGAAGAGCACCCAAGCTAGAGGCGTATTACACAGAAGATTGTATTTCTATTTTTATTTTTTTGTCTTTAATATTTTTTTATATATGCAGTGAAAAGTAGAGCTCTGCAGAGCTTGTGCTACATAGCGAGTGAAGCTGTGAAAGTGTGTGTGTTGAAGAGTGAGTGAAGTTGTGAAAGTGTGTGTGTTGAACAGCGAGTGAAGCTGTCAAAGTGTCTAAAGATTAGGCCGATCATTGGCAAATCTAGACCAACGTGGAAGAACCCAACAGAGTCCTGGGAGGAAAATTGAGTAGTTAAGCATCGGGTGAAAGAAATGTAAGCAAGTGGGAAGCTTGCAGTTTTGGATATAAGCATGTCCGTTGACAACCTTTCGACAGGCTACTCCTGAGTCTTAAATGCTGAGTGAACGCTCATTGAGCAATTGCATTTTTTTGTAGCCTCAATCTAAGCTATATCAGGTGGTGTATTCCACATATAAGGCGATGTATTTCTCAAGGTGGTGTATTTCGCATGAGAGGCAGTGTATTCTGCAAAAGAAAAGCATCCTAGTTGAAGCTGGTAGATATAATTTAGGCATAGTAAATGCTAAAATTGTAAGTGGTAGAAATTAAGGGGGAGTGTTAGAAAGTCAAGTTGAACTGGAGTTTAATTTCTCCACTCCTCATGCATGCAAGCAGTTAGCTATAGTTGAGCAATCAGTTAGTTTACATTCAGTTAGTTAACAAACAGTATTTTGCAAGGCGGTGTATTCTGCATGAGAGGCAGTGTATTCTGCAAAAGAAAAACATCCTAGCTGAAGCTGGTAGACATAATTTAGGCATAGTAAATGCTAAAATTGCAAGTGGTAGAAATTAAGGGGGAGTGTTAGAAAGTCAAGTTGAACTAGAGTTTAATTTCTCCACTCCTCATGCATGCAAGCAATTAGTTTACATTCAGTTAATTAACAAACAGTTAGTTAAACTATTTGAGAATTTGTTAGAGAGTTAGTTTGCATGAAAAGACTAAAATTAGTCTTGAGTTTGTTTTTCTAATTATTGTTTGGATTCAAATCTATTTAGAGACCCTAAAGGCGCATCATTGTAAGCAAGGAAAATTAGATGCAAATAAGGTTGTAAAAGCTCGAGTGCTTCTCAAAGGAATTCAAACTATCATTTACCAATGTTGGGTAAACCTGATTATGGAAGGCGATTCAAATAACTTAATCAATAAATTGAACTTTGGGAATGTCAAAGCTTAGGAAATTCCGATCATCTTGAATGAAGTCAATGTTTTAAAAGATTTTTTTTAAAGGTATTTAATGTTTCTTCATTCAAAATGTAAAGGAAAATTTGATGCAGATTGGACCACCAATGAAGGGGTTAATCAGTTTGCCACTCGCAGGGTTTGTTTCTACCTTTGGGGTCCCCCTTTTCCTAATGCTTTACAAAGAATTATGTCCTAAGATGCAATGTGTGAAGGGCTTAAGAATTTATCCCCACGGCTTTGAAGTATCAATTATGTGAATTTAATTTCGTTGAATCCTTCCAGATGAGTAATATATTCATTCATTCCAGTGTCTGGATCAATTATGGTGTCGCATATTTTATTTCATGACATTTGTGTAAGCTTTGATTCCCTGGCATGCCGAATTTTCTCTTTGGTCCCCGGTTTATGTGCAATTTTTTTCCATATTGGAGCCATGGACAAAGACAAGTGTGTTAAGAAGGAGATCATCTTTCATTCGAAAACTAGTGCAGGGCATAGGGCAATTTTCTCAGATAGGGTGATAGGGGATTCAACATATCCTTAGTTTAAATTGGAAACTCATTGATGCGCGTGTGGTTGAGAAACATGTAAAAGTTATGAGGACCTTTATATTCAATTTAAGATAATCATTGGGTTGGAGGAAGGTCTTTAATGCACGTCAAGCTATTAGTGTTGCAAATAGTTATCTAATGTTCCAGGTTCGTTTGCACTACTAAGGAGCACTTCTACATCAAAACCTTCATCCGTTCGAGTGGCGTTGAATTATCTAATCACAATCATATAATCCTAGATGACATTCTCCCAATTCCAAGCGAAAAAGAAGAAATCTTAATGCTCAGCTTGGCACGAAGTTGCATTAGGATTGTCTTTCCTTTCTTTCTCCTTGTTGTGATGTTGAAGAAGAGGACATACAGGAGGATCAAGCTGGGACTTCAGCGATGGAAAATGAAGATCATCGATCCAGAATTAGCAATAGATTCTATGTTTACTCTTTTTTGTATATCCTAGTGTCTCTCTTTCGTTGGGCCTATGTAGTTCACCCTGTTCTCAGCGTACTGGTTCCCCTTTTGGATTTTTACAGTAATTTTTTTATATTTTTAATAAAAGAAAGGATAATACTTTTTTATTTTAATGTTGTTGGATTGATTTATGTGATTGTTCATTTGTTAAGAGTAATTAATTTTCTTTTAAAGCTTGCTAAACTAATTTGGCACTTTATCCCCGTCAAAAGATTAGCATCATACTAAATCTTTTGATGGATCTGAATTAGCTTCTCGTTTCCTGGCCTGTTGGAGTTGTCTCCCTGAAGAGTTCTTTAGCTAATTCTTTTCCTCTGAGAACTACTTTTAATTAACTTAGCGAATATATGTGATTAAGATTAAATAGAATAATATGTTTTCCAATTTTTAATTGGAAGCAAGTTAAAATATTTATTTATAAAATAAATATAATTTACGTACTGTTAAAAGGGTGACTAGAATAATATCTCACATTGAATATTAAAATAAAAATAAAATTAAAACATATATTAAAGTAGAGAATGCTAATGTTTTTTTTAAAAAGCCAAAAGTCATATGTCCCCGTGTTATGATTTTTGTTATGAGATGTGTAGTATCATATATAGACTCCCATCGTAATTTGTTTCCGTACTTTTCTTCGTCTTCTTGACATTCAAACAACGAAATTTTTCTTATGGTACCCCTTAAATGAACCCGACATATTCACCATTCCCTTTAACCAGAAAGAAAAAGAAAGAGAACGGCAGCCACAGCTGCTGTCATGGCCACCATGCATAACATGTCGCTGATATTCATAAACATATTGTCCAAAATCAGATTTAAAATTTAGTAATTTTAAATGCTAAGATTGATATTCAACATCATATTTACACTAACAATACATACGGTGATTGGAGATGATTTTCACTTTGCCAATTTATATTTAATATATTATTTTTTAAACCTTTTATATTATAATTATTTAACATATTGATATAAATTAATGTATTGTTTTTTTAACACATTGTTATGTATTGATAATGAATCTATATATTAACAAAGTAAATATTTTAATAAGTATAATTCTTAAAATTAATGAAATTATAATATGTATTGATTCATTTCGAATAATTAGAATTGTTATATAAAAATATTTAAATAAAATTTAATTTAAAATTAGAGATGACATGTAAAAATAAAAACTTATATAAAAAAATAACTTTAGTTTTATTACACCTTATGTAAATGACAAATTAGTTTTTATTAAAAAAAATTCATGTAAGTTTGTATGAGCCTAAAATTTTAAAAACATCATCTGAATATTAAAGTCATGAGGTTGGGCAAGTTTCAACCCAAGTTCATGTTCAGTTAAAAATTTGTTTGATTTACACAAAAATATTAGAATAATTTTTTTGAATCTTGGAAGACTTCGTATGGGTTTCCAAACGTATTAGAATTGGCACTAACTACATAATCTAGATTTCTTCGCATGATTCTTTTCCCGACCTTTAATTTTCTATGAAAAAGAACTTAATCAAGTTAACGATTCACAATTTATGGCCTTCAAAAGATCGGTCTCTACATCATTCTCCTCTAGTTGAAAACAACTCATGTAATATAGATTGTATTAATTATATTCCTACCATTTATTCTTCTCAATAGTTTTTAGTTTGTATTCTAAAATCCAAGTATTTTTCACATGTTGTAGTCCTTTCTACTATACCAAATACCTATTATAACTTCCCTGTCATGTTTATTATTTTCTTATACATAACCTACATATACTTTATTTTTTCTTCTTTAGTATATGCTTATTTCAATCCATTACATTGTATTCTTATCATTCACCATATCTTACATGAAAATCATTTAAATTTTAAATATTAAATATATTGAAGATATATCAAAATTATGTGGTATACTTCCCTCATAAGCAGTGTCATTGATTTTGTTCGTAATTATGCATAGAAGGATTTTATTATACTTTAACATATTATATATGTTCCTTTCAAAGACATATATTTTTTCAAATAAACCGTAGTAAAAAATCATTCTTAAAATTCCTTTGAAATTCTCATTACATATATTACTGCTTTATAATTTTTATTATTTTCCTATAGATTTATTCTTGTTTATTATTGAAACTATTGTATGTGGTCTGCATATATTATTTTAGCATCAGTAACTCATTCTATAATTAGTAACTGTGCCAAATCTAAAACACCCATAGCTTTTATTCCATTAAAAAATATGAAATGGTGATTTTCCTATTGATATGTTCATGGAAGTATTCAATTCAAACTCAGCTTATGGTAAAGCCAAGTCCCATTGCTTGGACTTCAATTTTTCCATTCATTTTAGGGTGGCACATACAAATAAAGTTTAGTTTAGTTCCTAGTTTTTTCTCATGTGATTTTCTAAAAATTACTTAGAACTTTTTTCCTTATTTGATGTAATAGTTTTTGGAAAACCATGTAATTTCATAACCTTATAAAATAGTTATGTTACTCTAGTGGCATCAATAGTTTTCGTATATGCAATAAAATGAACATCATATTAAAAATACTATCTATAATAATTTTAAAATGAATCATTAATACGTCTATATGTGTATGGAAAATTTAACACAAAGTCAGTACTCAAATCCATCCATGATCCTCTTTGATTGGGGCAACAATTCAAGTGACAATTCAGGTGATAGTTCCACCCCAATTGATGACAAAACTGCTGGGAGCCATAACTTTTTCATCATAGCTCCAATTGACTCATCGTTTGAACTGTTGGAAAGCTAAGAATGAGAATAACATGCTTAGATGACATCAAGATATACTGAATGAATTTTGACCCCAAAATCTAATGGAAGTTCCTCAAATTTCAATTTTTGTAGTGTAGTCTAAAAATAGTAAGTTTCTAAAAATAGTAATTCCTCAAATTATATATTATTTTGAATCATGAAATTCATTCCACTTAATCTCCCTTGATATTGGTGACCTTCCACACACTCCTCATACTTTTAAAATGTGTATAAATAATTATGTAACCCGAAATAGAAAATCAAAACTCTCGTCCTAGAGAAAAGCATATAGTTATACTACGATCTTGAGTAATAAAACATCTCTTCTTAGAGAATTCATTGTTACAATGTTATTTCTATGTTCTTGAAATATTTATCAACCAGAACTTCTAAGTTTTGGATCACTCTTAGAATTGGAAATAGAATCTATAGGTCTATATTTTTGGATGGCTTTTAGCCTCATATAAAATCTTGCATCCTAAAACATACCTTGCTACATCTCTCATCATCTTAAAAAATAATAATTCTGCTCCCCAAATTTTTTTTCTTATTCTTACCAAAGTGTCCACCCAAACTACTACTATGTAATTCTTTTATAATATTGTCTCTTAGAGATCCAAATGATATACATATTTTTTTTCCTTTGAAGAGATAACTATCTTGTATAATCTACTCATCACGAATAATGCCTATTTCATATGTGAATATATTCTTTCCTCACTCAACAAATTTTTAAAAATTTATATTTGTATCATTTAATACCTTCAAAACATCGAATCTAATTAATTCACCCACCATAGTAGTTAACACCATCTTATTGCTCAAAGCATCAACTCCCTGATACTATTTTCAAAATATGTCTAGTGGCCAAGATAGTGTAGATTCTCAACTAAAATAGATTTGGATACCTTATTATAGGTGATTCCAAGTTATCTAGATGAGATATGGAGTGGTTGCAGTTAAGATTTTTTCAGAAAGCTATTATATCCAATTTGGGAGTTGGTTGTTTGAGGCTAGAAATAGGTTTTGATTGTCTAAGTTGGATATAGAGTCTTAGTTCAGGAGTATTCATCAGAGGAGGATATGTTATCATTATTTGAATGTGTAATAATGAAATGGAAGGTTTTAAGATGAATTTTAATGAGTTTCATTAATGCTTTTTGAATGACTATGTTCAAGAATCAGACAAGGTAATAAGCCTAAAGGTTTTAATTTGTATCTAGAGGATTTGAATATATTCTATGATGACTCATAAACCTAAAGTGGATCGAAAAAAACTAAACACAATTTATTTGAGATTTTGAATACCTCAAATGAATCCTATAGCTCAAATTTCATGCAAACTGGGCCCTAACTAGGGTTTTCTTGATATAACAACCGATATGGTTAAAAATCTTAAAAATTTGTAATCATGGTGCTCTAAGTGATTATATATACTTTCCAAAGTTTAAAATCCCAACTCCACTAGTAAGAGTGTTTTATAATCCATGATTGCTTTTAGGCCCCATTTACACGAGCACACTGAAATAGAGGAGGTTAAATGGCATTTTATGGTTTATATAGTTTTAAAATGTCATTTTGCATTCCCTATATTAATTTTGGATTCTATATCAGCCCCATATTGATTATAAATACAAAATAGGGTATTTGTGAGGCATAATTAGGTATGATATAGTCAGCAATAATACTATTGTATACAAAAGAACCATACATGAAATTTAGATAGGTTTTGTAGATCCTTAATGGGTGTTAGGAAAAATTTAGAGGATTGTTTTACTTTCATTTTCAAAAAATATATGGTAAAAAATCATGGTTTTTATGGCTACAAGGCCCCTAGACGTGAATTCAAGGTAGTCATGGTTTCCAAGCAAATTTTCATCTAAATAAAGATCAAGATAGGTTATATTAGGTGTATTTAGTTATTTGATATGTTAGTATATGTGTTTTTATATTCTATCTTTGGTGTTACAATCTTGTTTAAATATTGTAGGTGATATATGCCAAGTGTGTCTCTAAATAGTGTAAGGTTCTTTAAAATTATATATATATATATATATATATATATATATATATATATATATATATATATATATATATATATATATATATATATATATATATATATATATATATATATATATATCTTCTGACACCTTAGTGATGGCATCACTATGTTTTATTCCTATTTTATATATATTACGAGTTTTTTAAAATGAGAACAAAAGTGCAAGAATACCTATGTTGAGTTTCAAGACATTCTTGTCAATAGTCAACTATACTAGATGAGAGTTGTCATAAAGAGTATTGTTCGTAGTCCATAAAGAGTGTTGTGTTGATTTTAAGATATTTTAAATAGAGAGTTTGTATGTTAGGTTGCACCATTTTTGGTATTAAAGCTAAATATCCAAGATATATAAGGTAAGAGAACCAAGCACAAAGAAGGAAGAGGATGTGATTGATAAAACCAAATCTTCAAGGTACAAAAGAATCTATTAATGCATTCAAAGAATTCAAGAATAAGAAAAGAGAAAGCTTTAAGGATGTGTCATTAGATTCAAAAACATAAAGAGTTTGAGCTAGAAAGAAGGAGATCATGCCAAGAAAGTTACCTTAGATGCCACTAAATCCTGCAATAGTGAATAATCCATTAGGAGAAGAGGGACATTAGCATATCATCCTAAGGTATCCAAGGAGAAGCTTGGATAAATGAGTCAATAAACCAAGTAAGGAGAAAGAAGCTTGGGTGAGACAAGAGAAATGAGAAGCTATAGATCAAAGGTGAAACAAACTTGGAGGAGAAAAATAGAAATGATGGAAGGGAAAATAGTAACATAGACACAAGTGTTGGCTTTGTTGCAAGAAATGGGAGAGATCAGAGTGGTAGATAAAAATAAGAAAAAGGAAAGATAAAGAGATAGAGAGATTGTTGATATTAGGAGGCAGATTAGACACCTTGAGGAGAAGATAACAATAATAAGAGAAAAGTATAGGATGGTGAAGAAGAGCTAGCTGATGGAGAAGAAGTTGATTGTAGACAAGAGATGATAGGACTGTAGGAAGAGATTAATTACATAAGTGAAACCTATGAAGGGATTTTGAAAGAGGAGATAAAGGATGATTATGAAGACCTCATCAATGATGATGATGAGTGGTCTAGTATGAATGAAGAATAATGGAGTGAAAAATAGGAGGAGATGATAACTAATGTTCATATGGATGCAAATCATATTAAATTGATTATGAAGCAAGAAGAGATGGTGAGTACACAATAAGAACTAAGCATCTTAGATGCAACAAATGAAGACATTTGGAGTGAGGAAAATACATAGGGTATAAGAACACTTGGAAAACCTGACATTATATTTGGAAGAAGACATAAGGACCATCTACATGTAAGAACAACACTTTTGGGGTAAATCCATGGAGCAGTAGAAGAAAATGAACCAATGTATGATGAATATCTCTTTGATAATGAGGATATGAAGGATAAAAATAAAGTTTTTGAGATGAAGAGTCAAGAAGATAAAGTGCCTATCTATGATGGGGATCAAGATGAAGAAGATGACTCCATATTGAAGGTAAAAATTTGAATGATGGATCCATTTTTTAATTCTCCTAATGACAACACGGGAAATCATAGAAAGGAAGCCTTCAAATAAGACCAAGTACAAGTGCAAGAGACAAAGAACATCTTGTAGGAAGGAGAGGTACAAGTTTTTTTTGCTAATGATTCAATGATTGAAATCAATATAGAATATATATAAAAAACTAAAGTATATGAAGAATACATTTAAGCACATATAGATTATAGAGAAGTGAGTAAACATGAAGGTCAAGATCAGTCTATTATTGTAGAATCAAAATTAATTAAGATAGCTATGTGAGATGAGAGTCAAGGTGAAGAAATAAATTGTGTAGAGAGATTAGAGGAGAATGGAAGATACATACACATGAAGATGCATGAAAGAGAGGTGAAAAGTAGTTTTGGTGAGTCTTATCAGTATATGAGAACATTAGAAGAGAGTGAAATAATACAGCTAGAGGCACAAGGGGATCTAATCCAACATTGGAACATAAATATAAATAGGGGCAATTGAGTGAAGGAGTAGTCTAACTACTAATCTATCCATGGGAAAAGCAAAGAAAAGTATAAATGCCATTATGACATGAGGAAGAGGACAAGTTGAAACAAAATGGTACATTTTTTAAAGTAATATGGTTCATTTTCTATATGGTTCATCATGTTTTTATATGGTTTGATAATGAGGCATTGAGCAGGAGGTTGAGAACAATGAAAAAGGTACCAAAACCTAGAATCGATGATTGTTTTCATCAAGAGACTTCTAGACAAGTATCTAATTAGAATCATATGGAAGGTAATGGAGTAGTGGATCTTTGTTGGAGGTCTTTAAATGGAATAAGGTATAATAATAGAAAGATAAATAAGAAGAAAAGAAGAAAGGAAGAGAAAGCTATAGATAATGACAAGAAAAATAAAGAGAAGAATGAGTTACAAGCAAGAGCAAATGCAAATAAGCAACTATGGGTGGTGAACCAATAAATACTATTTCATATTAAAAAGATAACTAGACACAATAAATAAAATAAAGGAAACAAAATATCCATTAAGATAATTGAATGAAATTTAGGTGTTAAATCAAGAAGTCTACACTCATTTATACTAAAGTATGTAAGTAAGGAGTATAAATAAGTGGGTGACACAAGTATGGAGATTAAAAATAAGAAAAGTTCTAGAACTCAAGTAGAGGAAGCAAAAGAAGAATTACAAAAGAAGTAGATGAAATGGCTTGAGAAAACCAATAGATTTTCTAGTGAAACTATGTCATGTGAATGTATGTTGATAAGTGGGATGGAGAACAAGCTTTTAGTCTCATTGATAAGAAAATAAAAGATGAATACTAAAGAGAAAAATCAAGTAGAAGAGGTGAATGATACTTTGGTAAAAAGAGGAAGCCAAGATAAAGGAAAATGTAACACATCAAGTGTTCTTATGTTTCAAGTAAGTAAATAACAAGGTGGTTCAAATCCAAAGGTCTGGTTTGTGTTTCAACTCAATGGTTTCCATAGTATTTATGATGAAGACTAATTATTTGAGAAACAATGTTTTGAGAATCTTGATGAAAGTATGAATTCATTCAAAATATAATAAATAAAATCTCATGATAGTCAAGAACTTGAGAGGCCGCCAGTGGAGGCAATGGAGATGTCACAAGTCCATGAAAAAAAATGGAAATAGATAGAATGATCACTAGTATTCATATTATAGCTAAAATGTATGATTTTATAGGAGAAAAAGGTAACAAGCAACAAGGTGATGTAAAGAAAGAAGTGGATTTAGTAGATTAAAAGGTCAAGAACCATCATGTTGCAGGTGAAAGGTCTAATGTTATAAGAAGAGAATCTTATGTCATGAAAAAATGGCTTAAGAGAAACAAAAATATTGTATATGCATGTACACAAGTTTTAGGCATAATGATAGAGGTAAAGGCAGATGGAAAAGGGGACAATGGAGTTGAAGAATAATTTCAAGTTCAAGAATTGATAAAAGAAACTAATCAAGCAAACAAACACCTAAACAAGCAACCTGTACTTAATTTGAAGATAGTAGCAAAACATAAAGATAATTTTAAAGCCATGAAGAGTAGCATGTTTGAGGACAAGGAAAAGAGTGAAAATATTCATAACAACAAGTTCAAGGTAACATAAAAACTAAAATAGGTCCACAGTCTAGAAGTTCATGATGATAATTTATAGGATAACTAGGATAATGTATTGCAACTTGCAAAGTACAAGTGTGAATAAGTCATTCAAAATAAATAAAAGGGATGTTGTGTGGAGAGAGAATGATGAAGTTGTTGATAATGAGTCACAGTCATATTTCTAAATAAATTTAAATGTTTGAGTTCCAAGTGAAAGATGAAGAAAAGGAGAAATTAGACAAAATAATGAAGAAGAAGATAAAGAATAAAGGACACCTTCAGTGTTTATCCAAATGGAAGGATGAACCAGCTAAATATTTAGCATGGTTAATTGCAAAGGACATACTAAAACTAATCATAACTATAGGAGGGCTAATTAAAACTGACAACATGTGGAAAATGGTTCTTTTTACTCATTGGAAGAATCATGTAAGAGCATACTCATGAGTATCGATATGGTGTTCATGTTCCTAGTTGAGTCCTACGTGGTCAAGGTATACTAAATAGTTTTCCCTCCAAAGCTATATTATTCAAATTTTCCAATTTGAAACTATGACTCATAAGCATCTAATAAGGCCTAAATATGTCTAGTGGCCAAGATAGTGTAGATTATAAAGTAATATAAATTTATAGAACTTAATAAAGGTGATTCAAAGTTAGCTTGATGAGATATTGAGTGGTTGCACTCAATCTTTTAATATCAAGCTGTTAACTCAAATTTGGCAGTTGGTTGTATGAGGCTAGAGATAGGTTTTGATTTTCTATGTTGGATATAGAGCCTTATATTAAATATTATTCATTGGATAAGGATGTATTATCATTAATGTAATGTTTAATAATGATATGGAAGGTTTTAATATGAGTTTTAATGATTTTTTTTATGCTTTCTTAATGATTATGTTCATAAATCATATAGGACAAGAAGCCTAAAGGTTGAAATTTGTATCTAAATGATTTGATTATATTATATGGTGACTAATACACCTCTAGGGGATTGAGGCAAGCTCAAAAATATTCATTTAAGCTCTTGGAACCCTCAAATGAATCATATGGCTCAAGTTTTGCCTAAACTGGGCCCTAGCTAGGTTTTTCTTGATCTAACAAATGGTATGGTGAAGAAACCTAAAAAGTATTACTCTTAGTACCATAAGGTGTTATTTATATCTTATAAACTTTTAAATCCCAAATCCACTGGTAAGAGTGTTTTCTAATCCATGATTCATTTTAGGCCTATTTACATAGGTAGACTGGGACAAAGGAGTTTAAATGGTGTTTTATGGTTTAAAAATGACGTATTTATGGTTTATATCATGTTAAAATATCATTTAAAATTATACATATTAATTATAAATTCTAGATCATCCCCATATTCAATATACATGCAAAACCGGGTATATGTGAAGCATAATTAAGTCTATTATAGTGAACAGTAGTATTATTCTATACAAAATAACCATAGGTGAAATTTAGATATGTTGTGTATATATTTAATGGGTGTCAAGATAAGTTTATAGGTTTGTGTAATTTGGAGTTTCAAGAAAGGTAAGGTAACAAATTATGGTTTTCAGGGCTACAAAGCCCCTAGACATGCCTACAAGGTAGTCATGGTTTCCAGGCAATTTTTCATCTCAATAACGATCAAGAAAGGTTATATTAGGTGTATTTAGTTATTTTATATCTTATTTTATGTGTTTTTATATTTCATCCTTCATTTTTAAATCTCGTTTAAATCCTATAGGTGATATATGCCATGTGTGTCTCTCAATAGTGTAAGGTTCTTTAAAAAAACAAAAATCTTGTGTCACCTTAGTGACAACATCACTATGATTTATGGATATTTTATATATTGTGATTGTTTTAAAATGAAATCAAAAGAGCATGAAGACCTATGTTGAGTTTTAAAACATTCTTGTTCATAGTCAAGTATAGTACATGAGAGTCATCATAAAGAGTATTGTTAGTAATCAATAAAGAGTAACATGTTGGTTTAAATATATTTTGGAAATAGTGTTTCTATGTTGGGTTACACCATTTTTTGTATTAAAGATAAAGATCCAAGATCTAGAATCTAAGACTACCAAGCAGAAAGAAGGAAGAGAATGTGATTGGTGAAAATAAAATCTTCAAGGTGTATAATAATCTGTCAATGCATGCAATGTTTACAAGAGTAAGAAAATATAAATCTTTAAAGAAGTGTCATCATATTCAAGAAAACTAGGAGTTTCAACTAGCAAGAAGGATATCATTCCATGAAATTTGGCCTAGATACCAATAAAGCTTGCAAAAGTGAAGAATCCATTAGGACAAGAACGACATTACAAGAGCATCTTGAGGTATCTAAAGATAATCTTGGATAAATGAGTCAATAGACTAAGCAAGGAGAAAGAAGCTTGGGTGAGACTAGAGAAAGGAAAAGTTGTAAATCCAAGGTGAAAAAGACTTGGATGTCAAAAATATAAACCATGGAATGGAAAATAGTACTATAGACACAAGTGTTGGATTTGATTCAAGAAATGAGAGAGATGAGAGTGGTAGAGAAAAAGAGGAAAAAGGAAAGAGAAAGAGCAAGATAGATTGTTGACATTACGAGGTAGATTAGACAACTTAAGGAGAAGATAACAACAACATGAGAAGAGTATGAGGATGGTGAAGAAGATCTAGCTGATGGAGAAGAAGTTGACAATAGACAAGAAATGATAGGGATATAGGAAGACATGAATTACATAAGTTAAACATCTAAAGGGATTTGGAAAGAAGAGACAGAGGATGATTGTGAAGACCTCATGGATGATGATGATGATGATGATGATGATGATGATGATGATGATGATGATGATGATGATGATGATGATGATGACGACGATGATGATGATGATGATGATGATGATGATGATGATGATGATGATGATGATGATGATGATGATGACGACGACAACGACGATGAGGATGATGATGATGATGATGATGATGATGATGATGATGATGATGATGATGATGATGATGATGATGATGATGATGATGATGATGATGATGATGATGATGGTGATGGTGATGGTGATGGTGATGGTGATGGTGATGGTCATGGTGATGGTGATGGTGATGGTGATGGTGATGGTGATGGTGATGGTGATGGTGGTGATGGTGGTGATGGTGATGGTGATGATGATGGTGAGGATGACGATGATGATGATGATGATGATGATGATGATGATATGATAATGATGATGATGATGATGATGATGATGATGATGATGATGATGATGATGGTGATGGTGATGGTGATGGTGATGGTGATGGTGATGGTGATGGTGATGGTGATGATGATGATGATGATGATGATGATGATGATGATGATGATGATGATGATGATAATGATGGTGATGGTGATGGTGATGGTGATGGTGATGGTGATGGTGATGGTGATGGTGATGATGATGATGATGATGATGATGATGATGATGATGATGATGATGATGATGATGATGATGGTCTAGTGGAGATGAATAAGAATGGAGTGAAAAGAGGAGATGATAATTGATGTTAATATGGATGCAGATCATATTAAATTGATGATGAAGGAATAAGAGATGGTGAGTACACAAGAACTATGCCTCTTAAATGCATTAAATGAAGACATTTAGAGTAAGGAAAATACAGGGGGTACAAGTACACTTGAAAAAACCTATTTTGATATTTGGAAGCAGCCATAAAGATCATCTATATATAAGAATAACACTTTTGGGGTAAATCTAAGGAGGAGTAGAAGACTATGAACCAATGTATGATGAAGATCTCTTTGATAATGAGGATATGAATGATGAAAATAAAGTTCTTGAGATGAAGATTCAAGAAGACAAAGTACCTATCTATAATGGGGTTCAAGATGAAGAAGATGACTCTATATTGAAGGCAAAAATTAAAATGGTGGATGCATTTTTTAATTCTCCTATTGATAGAATGAAAAATCATAGAAAGGAAGCCTTAAAAGAAGGCCATGTATAAGTGCAAGAGACAAAGAACATCATGTAGGAAGGAGAGGTACAGGTTTTTATTTTTGTCAATGATTCAGTGATTGAAATCAATGGAGAATATATATAAGAAACTATATTATATGAAGAATAAATTCAAGCACATGTAGATGAAAATGAAATGAGTAAACATTAAGGTCAAGATCAGCCTATTGCTATAGAATCAGAAGAAATTAAGACACATATGCAATATGAGAGTGAATGTAAAGGAGTAACTCATATGGAGAGATTAGAGGAGAATGGTAGAGACATGAACATGAAGATGCATTAAAGAGAGGTGAAAAGTAGCTTTCGTAAGTCATATCAGTCTATGAGAAGATTAGAAGATAGTGAAATAATACAAATAGAGGCATAAGGAGATCTAATGAAATAGGACAAGGAGGAGTTCATACCAAATGAGTAAAATGTAACACATATGTCATTTGAGCATAAATATAAAATGGGTAGTTGAGTGAATGAGTAATCCAAATACTAAGGTATCTATGGGAAAGGAAAATAAAAGTAAAAATGCCATTGTGCCATGAGGAAGAGGACAAGTTGCAACAAAAAGATATATTTTTGCAAGTAAGATGGCTCATTTTCTCTATGTCTAATCATGTATTTAGATAGTTTCATAATGAGGCATTGATTTGTAGGTTAAGAACCATGAATGAGGTTTCAAAATCAAAAGTAGATGACTATTTTGGTCAAGAGATAGCTAGACAAGAGTCTAATTGGACTCATAAGGAGGGTAATGGAGTAGTGGAGCTTTGTTGGAGGTCTTTAAGGGAAATAAGGTATGAGAAGAAAAAGAGACATAAGAAGGAACGAAGAAAGAAAGAGAAAGTTGTAGATAATGATAAGAAGAATCAAGAGAAGAATGAATTAAAAGTAAGAGAAAATGCAAACAAGCAACTGAAAGTGGTGAACCAACAAATGCTATTTCATATTATAAAGATAACTAGACACAACAAAGAAATGACATGCAACAAAATGTCAAACAAGATAATTTAAGGAACTTTAGGTGGTAAAGGAAGAATTATATTCTCCTTTAGACTAATGCAAGTAAGGAAGGAGTATAAAAAAGAGGGTGACACAAGTATAGAGAGTCAAAAAAATCAAATTTTCAAAACTCAAGTAGAGGAATTAAAATAAGAATTCCAAAAGAAGGAAATGAAATGGCTTGAGAAAACCACTATATTTTCTAGTGAAACTATGTCATGTGCAGGTATGTTGATAAGTGGGATAGAGAACATGTTTTTAGTCTCATTGATTAGACAAAAAAATAGGAATTCTAAAAATTCTAAAGAGGAACATCAGGTAGAAGAGGTGAATGATAATTTGATAAAAAGAGGAAGCCAAGAGAATGGTAAAGGTAACACATCAAATTTTATTTTGGATCAAGTAAGTAAATAGCAAGGTGGTTCAAATCCAAAGTTGTGCTTGGTGTTTCAACTCAATGGTTTCCATAATATGCATGATGAGAACCAATTATTTGAGAAAGAATGTTTTGAGAAGGTTGATAAAAATATGCATTCATTCAAAATAGAATAAATAAAGTCTCATGATAGTCGAAAACTTGAGAGGCAACTAGTGGAGGCAATGGAGGACACAAGTCCATGAAAAATAAAGGGAAACACATAAAATGATCACTAGCATTCATATTATAGTTGAGACATATGATTTTGTAGGAGAAAAAGGTAGCAAGCAACAAGATGATGTAAAGAAATAAGTAGAGGTAGTAGATGAAAATGTCGTGAACCATTATCTTACAGTTGAAAGGTCTAATATTACAATAAAATAATATTGTATACTACAAAATTGAAATGAGTACTTCCAAAGCAGCTTGAATGAATGGCTTAATAGAAAGAAAAATCTTGTATATGCATGTACACAAGTTTTAGGCATAACGACAGAGATAAAGGCAGATGTAGAAGGGGACAATGAGCTTGAAGAGTAATTTCAAGTTCAAAAATTGATAAAAGAAACAAATCAGGCAAAAAAAAACTTAAACAAGCAACCTGTACTTAAGTTGAAGATATTAGCAAAAGAGCAAGAGAATTTTTAAGCCATGAAAAAAGCATGTTTGAAGATAAGGAAAAGAGTGAAAATCTTCAGAACAATAGGTTCAAGGTAACAAAAAAACCCAAGAAGGTCCATCTTTGAGATGTTCATGATGATGATTTTTAGGATAACCAATCGAATGTATTGCGACTTTCACAATAAAAGGTTGAATAAGTCATGCAAAACAAAGAAAAGGAGGTTGTTTAGAGAGAATGATGAAGTTGTTGATAATGAGTTATAGTCCTACTATAAAATAAGCTTATAGGTCTGAGTTTGAAATGCAAGATGAAGAAAAATATAAATTAGACAAAATAATGATGAAGAAGACAAAGAATAAAAGACACCTTCAGTGTTTAACCAAATGCAGGTATGAACCAACTAAATATTTAACATGGTTAACATCAAAGAACATACTAAAACTTAGCGTAACTGTAGGAGGGCTGATAAAAAGTGACAATATGTGGAAAATTATTCTTTTTTCTCCTTGGAAGAATGTTGTAGGAGAATCCTCATGATTATTAATATGGTGTTCAATTTCCTAGTTGAGCCCTAGGTGGTCTAGGTATACTAAATAGTTTTCCCTCCAAAACTATACTATTGAAATTGCTTAAATTTGAAACTATGACACATAATGATGTAATAAGGCATAAATATGTCTATTCACCTAGATAGTGTAGATTATAAAATAAAATATATTTGGAGACCTTATTCTAGGTGATTCCAAGTCAGCTAGATAAGATATGGAGTGGTTGCAGTTAGTCTTTTATTAGCAAGTTGTTAACTCTGGAATTTGGGTGTTGGTTGTATGAAGATATAAATAAGTTGTTATTGTCTAAGTTGAATATAGAGTCTTATATTCAGGATTATTCATTGGATAATGATGTATTATGATCATTGGATTTTGGAATTATGATATGGAAGGTTTTAAGATAAATTTTAATGAGTTTTATTGATGCTTTCTTAATGACTGTGTTCAGGAATTAAACATGGCAACAATCCTAAAGGTTGCAGTTTGTATCTAGAGGATTTGAATATATTATATAATGACTCATATACCTAGATGGGATTGAAACAAAATGAACAAAATTTATTTGAGATCTTGAAACCCTCAAATAAATCTTGTAGCTCAAGTTTTGTGAAAACTAGGCCCTAACTAGGGTTGTCTTTATCTAACAAATGGGATAGTGAAAAATCTTAGAAATTTGTAATCCTAGTGATCTTAGTGCTTATCTCTACTTTCCAAAGTTTCAAATCCAAAATCCATTAGTACGAATGTTTTCTAATCCATGATTAATTTAGGCCTTGTTTACATAGGTAGACTAAGATATAGGAGCTTAAATGGTGTTTTATGGTTTCAAATTGACTTTTTTAGGGTTTATATAGTGTTAAAATGTCATTTTACATTCTCCATATGAATTATATAGTCTAGATCATTCCCATATTCATTATACATCCAAAACATGGTATTTTTGAGGCCTAATTAGGTCTGTTACAGTCACCAGTAGTATTATTCCATATAAAAGAACCATCAGTGAAAGTTAGATATGATATGTAGATCCTTAATGGGTGTTAGGTTAAATTTATAGGTTTGTGTTATTTAGAGTTTCAATAAATATATGCTAAAAAATCAAGGTTTTCAGGGCTTTAAACTCTTAGACCTACCTACAAGATAGTCACAATTTCCAAGAAAATTTTCATCTAAATAAAGAGCAAAACATGTTATATTAGGTGTATTTAGTGATTTGAAATGATAATATGTGTGTGTTTCTGCTCTATCCTTGGTGTTTCTATATTTTTAAAATCTTGTAGGTGATATATGCCACGTGTGTCTCTCAATAGATTAAGTTTATCTTTAAAAAAGATTCTTGTGACACCTTAGTGATGGCATCACTATGATTCATACCAATTTTTTATATTGTGAGTGCTTTTAAATAAAGGAAAAAGTGCATGAAGACCTATGTTGAGTTTCAAGACATACTTGTTCATAGTCAAGTATACTAGATGAGAGTTATCATAAAGTGTATTGTTAGTAATTCATAAAGATTAATGTGTTGTTTTAAATATCTTTTAGAGAGAGTTTATATGTTTGGTTACATCATTTTTGGTATCAAAGCTAAATATCCAAGATATATAATCTAAGAGAACCAAACACCAAGAAGGAAGAGGACGTGATTAGTGGAAACAAGATCTTTAAGGTGCAAATGAATCTGTCAATGCATGCAAAGCTTGTAAGAATAAGAAATGAAGAAGCTTTAAGGAAGTGTCATCATATTCAAGAACACAAGTATTTATACCTAGAAATAAGGACATCATACCATTAAAGTTGGCCTAGATGCCACTAAATCTTGTAAAAGTGAAGAAGCCATTAGGAGAAGAAGGACATTTGTAGAGAATCCTAAGGTATCCAAGGTGAAGCTCTGATAAATGAGTCAATACACCAAGAAAGGAGAAAGAAGCTTGGGTAAGACAAGAGAAAGGAGAAACTGTAGATCCAATGTGGAATAGACATGGAGGATATCAATAAAAACCATGGAAGGGAAAATATTACCTTGGACACAAGTGTTGGCTTCGATGTAGGTAATGATAGAGATGATAGTTGAAGAGGAAAAGGAAAGAGAAAGAGAAAGAGATATTATATATATTAGGATGCAGACAAGAGATGATAGGACTATAGGAAGAGATTAATTACTTAAGTGAATTATTGGAAGGGCTTTAGAAATAGGAGACAAAGGATGATTATGAATACATCAGGGATGGTGATGATGAGTGGTCTAGTGGAGATGAAGAAGAATGGAGTGAAAAAGAGGAGGACATGATAACTGATGTTAGTATGGATGTAGATCATATTAAATTGATGATGAAACAAGAAGAGATGATGAGTACACAAGAAGAACTATTCCTCTTAGATATAGAAAATGAAGACATTTAGAATGAGTAAAAGACATAGGGTATAATTACACTTGGAAAACCTGACTTGATATTTGGAAGCAACCATAAAGACCATCTACATGAAAGAATATCACTTTTGGGGAATATCCAAGGAGGAGTAGAAGACAATGAACTAATATATAATGAAGATCTCTTTGATAATGAGGATATGAAGGATGAAGACAAAGTTATTGAAATGAAGATTCAAGAAGACAAAGTGCCTATCTATGATGGGGATCAAGATGACTCCATATTGAAGGCATAAATTGCAATGGTGGATACATTTTTTAATTCTCTTAGTGATAGCACAGGGAATCATAACAAGGAAGCCTTCAAAGAAGTTCAAGTATAAATGCAAGAGACAAAAAACATCATGGATCAAGGAGAGGTACAAGTTTTTGTTTTTGTCAGTGATTCAATGATTAAAATCAATAGAGAATATATAGAAGAAATTGAAGTATATGAAAAATACATTCAAGCACCTGTAGATGACAAAGAACTGAGTAAACATGATGGTCAATATTAGCCTATTGTTGCAAAATCAGAAGTACTTAAGACAATTATGCAAGATGAGAGTGAAGGTAAAGGAGTAACACATGTGGAGAGCATAGAGAAGAATGGAAGAGACATGCACATGAAGATGCATGAAAGAGAGGTGAAAAGTAGTTTTGGCGAGTCATATCAGTCTATGAGAATATTAGAAGATAGTGAAATAATACAACTAGAGGCACAAGGACATCTAATGCAACAAGATGAGGAGTTGATACCTAATGAGGAAAATGTATAACATCTGTCATTGGAGCATAAAGATAAAATGGGCAAGTTGAGTCAAGGAGTAATCCAACTACTAAGGTATCCATGAGAAAAGTAAAGAAAACTATAAAATGCCATTATGGCATGAGGAAAAGGATAACCTGCAACAAAATCATATATTTTTGTAAACAATACGGTTCATTTTGTCTATGGTTAATCATGTTTTTATTTATGTTCATGATGAGGCATTGAACAGTAGGTTGAGAACCACATAAGAAGTTTTAAAACCAATAATAGATTACTATTTTGGTTAAGAGACAGTTGGACAAGAGTCTAGTTGGACTCACAAGGAGGGTAGCGGAGTAGTGGATCTTTGCTAGATGTCCTTAAAGGGAATAAGGTACAAGAAGAGAAAGATACATAGGAAGAAAAGAAAAAAAGAAGAGAAAGTTACAACTAATGATAAGAAGAATCAAGATAAGAATGAGTTACAAGTAAAAGCAAATGCAAATAAGCAACTTTAGGTTGTGAACCAACAAATACTATTTCATATTAAAAAGATAACTAGAGATAGCAAAAAAATGGTAGGAAACAAAATGTCTATTAGGATAATTGAAGGAAGTTTAGGTGTTAAAGGAATAATTTTATGTTCCTTTAGCCTAAAGGATGTAAGGAAGGAGCATAAACAAGTGGGTGACACAAGTATGCATAGTAAAAATAAGTTAAGTTCTAGAACTCTAGTAGAGGAAGAAAAAGAATAATTCCAATAGAAGGAGATGAAATGGCTTGAGAAAGCCAATAGATTTTCTAATGAAACTGTGTCATGTGTAGGTATGTTAATAACTAGGATGGAGAATAACTAAAATTTTTAGTCTCATTGATTGAACAAGAAAAGAGGAATGCTAAAGAGGAACAACAAGTAGAAGAGGTAAATGATACTTTGATTAAAAGAGGAAGCCAAGAGAAAGGAAAAGGTAACACATCAAGAGTTCATATGGATCAAGTAAGTAAATAACCAAGTGGGTAAAATCCAAAGGTGTGGTTGGTGTTTCAACTTAATGGTTTCCATAATATTCATGATGAAAACTACCTATTTGAGAAATGATGTTTTGAGAAGCATGATAAAGGTATGCATCCATTCAAAATATCAAAAAGAAAGTCACATGATATTCAAGAACTTGAGAGGCAACCAATGAATGTAATGGATATGTCACAAGTCCATGCAAAAGAAGGTGTAGTAGATAGAATGATCACTATCATTCATATTCTGTGTGAAAATTATGATGTTGTAAAATAAAAAGGTAACAAGCACCAAGGTGAGGTAAATAAAGAAGTAGAGGTAGTAGATGAAAAGATCAAGAACCATCATGTTGCAGTTAATGGGTCTAATGTTGTACGAAAATAATCTTGTGTAGTGCAAAAATGGAAGGAGTATTTCTAAAGGAAGTTGAATGAATGGTTTTAGAGAATAAAAAATCTTGTCGATGCATGTACACAAGTTTTAGAGATAAGGACAGAGGTAAAGGCAAATGAAGAATGCGGCAATGAAGTTGAAGAGCAATTTCAAGCTAAAGAATTGATAAAAGAAAACAATCAAGCAAACAAACACCTGAGCAAGGAAACTATACTTAAGTTGAAGATAGTATCAAAAGAACAAGAGAATTTTTAAGCCATGAGGAAAAACACATTTGAAGATAAGGAAAATAGTGAAACTCTTCAAAACAACATGTTCAAGGTAATACAAAAACCCAAGAAGGTCCTTAGTCTAGAAGTTATGATGATAATTTACATGATAACCAAGAGAATGTATTGGGACTTGCACACTACAAGGTTGAAGAATTCATGCAAAACAAAGAAAAGGAAGGTAGTTTGGAGAGAATGATGAAGTTGTTGATAATGAGTCATAATCATATTAAAAAACCAATTCATAGGTATGAGTTTGAAGTGTAAGATGAAGAAAATGAGAAATTTGATAAAATAATGAAGAAGAAGACAAAGAATAAATGACACCTTTAGTGTTTGACCAAATGGAGGGATGAACCAACTTAAGATTTGGCATAGTTAATAACAAATGACATACTAAAATAGAGCATAATTATAGGAGGGCTGATAAAAAGTGACAACATGTGGAAAATGATTATTTTTCTCCTTGAAATAATTAAATAATAGCATCCTCATGATTACAAATATAGTTTTCATGTTCCTAGTTGAGTCCTCGGTGGTCTAGGTATACTATATAATTTTCACTGCAAAGCTATATTATTCAAATTTTCAAATTTGAAACTATGACTCATAATCATGTAATAAGGCCTAAATATGTCTAGTGGCCAAGATAGTGTAGATTATGAACTAAAATATATTTGGATACCTTATTCTAGGTGATTTCAGGTCAACTAGACAAGATATGGAATAGTTGCAGTCAGTTTTTTATTAGCAAGCTCTTAACTCCAATTTGGGAGTTAGTTGTATGAGGCTAGAAATAGGTTTAGATTGTCTAAGTTGGATATAGTGTCTTATATTTAGGATAATTTGATGGAGAATGATGTATTATCATCACTGTAATATGAAATAATGATGTGGGAGGTTATAAGAAAAATTTTATTGAGTTTTATTGATGCTTTCTTAATGACTGTGTTTAGGAATTAGACAGGACAACAAGCCTAAAGGTTGATATTTGTATCTAGAATATTTGATTCTATTCTTTGATTATTTATACACCTAGAGGGGATTGAAATAAGGTCAACATAATTTATTTGAGCTTTTGAAACCATCAAATGAATCTTGTAGCTCAAGTTTTCTACAAATTGGGCCCTAACCAGGGTTTTCTTGATCTAACAAATAGTAAGTGAAAAATCCTAAAAGTTTTTAATCATGGTGCTCTAAGTGATTATATTTACTGTCAAAAGATTCAAATCCCAACTCTACTAGTAAGAGTGTTTTCTAATCCATGATTGCTTTTAGGCCTTGTTTACACAAGCAGACTGAGATAAAGGAGGTTAAATAGTGTTTTATGGTTTCAAAATTAGGTATTTATGGTTTATATAGTGTTAAAATGTCATTTTATATTCCCCATAGGAATTCTAGAGTCTAGATCATCCCCATATTCATTATACATCCAAAATAGGGTATTTGTGATGCCTAATTAGGTCTTTTACAGTCAGTAGTAGTACTATTCCATACAAAAGAACCATACGTGAAATTTATATATGTTGTGTATATCCTTAATGTATGTCATGATCAATTTAGAGGTTTGTGTTATTTAGAGTTTCAAGAAAAAAATGGTAAAAAATCAGGGTTTTTAGAGCTACAAGGCTCCTAGACCTGCCTACAAGGTAGTCATAGTTTCCAAGCAACTTGTCATGTAAATAAAGATAAAGATAGGTTATATTAGGTGTATTTAGTGATTTGAGATGTTAGTATATCTTTTGTTCTATTTTATCCATGGTGTTTCAGTCTTGTTTAAATATTGTAGGTGATATATGCCAAGTGTGTATCTCAGTAGTGTAATGTTTTTAAAAAAAAAAACAAAAATCTTGTGACACCTTAGTGATGGCATCACTGTTATTTATGCCTATTTTCTATATTGTGAGTGTTGTCAAATGAAATCAAAAGTGCATGAAGACCTATGTTGAGTTTCAAGACATTCTTGTTTGTAGTCAAGTATACTAGATGAGAGTTGTCAAAAAGAATATTGTTAGTAATCCACATAGAGTACTATGTTGGTTCAAAGATCTTTTAGAGATATAATTTCTATGTTGAGTTACACTATAGAGTATTTTTCGTGTGTATTTAATGAATTTATGTATGTATGTGAATAATGAGTTGTAATAATAGATTAAATATAGAAATATAAAAAACATAATTTAAGTTATACGTGTGATAAAATAATTCATTAGGAGATAAATTTAAGAAAATGTATATGAAATAAAGTAAAGATTTATGGGATTGAAAAATAATGTTCATTCTTATTTTTAAAGAGAACACTACACTATTTATGTAATAGTTTCATATCAATAAAACAAGTTATTTGATTGAGGAAAATCTTTTTTGAATGAAAATTCGACTAATTTTCCATAGTGGAATTAGACAAATTCCCCTTGTACCTCTCTATAACTTTAAATCATGATCATTAAAATATTTTTAAAGTGTAGACCATATCGGAAGATCATATCATTATAAATATCTTCATTCTCATTGTGAACAGATCAGCAAGTGTAGACTGCCTGACGCCCGTTGTCAATTATTTTTCAGATATAGTTTTGCAGGTCAAACTATATTTTCACGTCAGCTTTGAATATATATTGATTTCAATATATGTCCATACATAGTTCCCACCAAGCGTCGAACACCATGCATTTGATATCTGTTGAGATATTTTCAAAACCCATGAGTTACTTGGTGTTGGTGCTCCATTAACGTCTCGCTTGGCATTCAAATCTCCCTTCCACATATTCCTTGGTAGCTTAGTATGGAAAGGATCTGCTTTCAGACTCACCACGCCACATTGTATTGTATCTATCTTCGATCCACATGTAGTCCTCTTCTTTTAGTGTTGATGCAACAATTTAGCTCTCGCACTCTGGCACAAATTGAACACATTCACTACACCTTCGCATCAAACCTTGCACTCCAAGCTTCTCTCGACTCCTATTCTTCATACGGAATGTTGGCTAGATCAATGTGGTGGTAGAAAATAACCACGGTTTTCATCCTTAAAATGACCTTTCGCGGGTAGTTTCAACATGCTACAGCTGTTCAAACAGCTTCAGCCATCAACCTCCGCTGTTCACGGCCTCTACACGACATTCCTATAAGCTTGGATTGACAGAATCTTCACCAATTCTGTATTTTTTTTCATCCACGATTTATTATTCGTTTGTTTAGTATTTTTGCTTATTAAAAAGTAGTATTAATTTTTAAAAGTAATTCGGGGTTTTTGATATTTTCTTAGGTGGTTTTAATTTTGTGTTATAGTGGTTTGGTTTTTAAAATTGAGGTTTTGTTCTATACTTTTAAGATTAGACTTTTAGATTATTACTTTAATCAAAGAATTTTGAAAAATAAAAATATTAGTTTAGTATAATCACAGTATGAGTTTAGTTGTAATTAATTGTGTTAGTTAAATCTAATATTTAATTATATTTTGTTTAAGTTAATTTTCAGATAATTATTGTTATCAAAGTGTAATGGTAATTTTAGTCCAAAATCAAAGTGTCATTTTTATCGTCAAATAGTTTAGTGTCATTATTGAAGTCATCACCATTGGAAGGACAAATTATTAGTTGAAGGAGATATCCACAATGTCAAAATTGTGGATGGAGCGGGTGGGCAAGGGGGGAATGGTAAGACGGGATTAAAAAATGGAAAAAACGAAACTATTTGATAAGTTTGATGGAAAGAATTTTCATTCATGACAAATCCAAATACCATTACTGCTAATTTAAAAAAAACTTTTGGGACATTGTTGATGACATTGTGTTTAAACCAATAAATGCAAGTGTACTCAAATGATACAAATTCAAAAACAAGAAAACCTTAGCTATTATTAACCTAAGCATATCAAAACCCTATCTACATCATATGTAATTTAAAAATTCTTCCAAAGAAATATGGAAATCGCTAAATATAGTATTCAGATTTCAATTTGATAGTGTTGAAATAACTATGAATTAAAAATTGTGTAGATTAAAAATGGAAAAAGGTAAATACATAGTATTTCAAATCAAAATGTTTAATTTAATTATCTAGCACATGGGATGTTAAAATAAATAAATAAATGAAAATGATGCAAATGCCATATTACTTAACAACATGCCCAATAATATGTCCCATATGGTGTTAACTATAACCAAAATGTATCCAAGCCGAACAAATATCATATCCAAATTGTTTAATGAAGGAGGAAATTTTTTTAAAGAATAACAAGTGATTTACATGGAAAACAAACCCAACACTTATTACAAAAATTATAAACATGTGACTTGATAAAATAAATACATATGTTCCTACTGTAAAAAGCCAAGACTTGTTTTTCTAAACTATAAGCAAAGAGCTTACGTTCTTCTCAGTCAAATTTTATTTGGAATAATGGAGATAAAATAAAGTGATCAAGGAGAATGAAATCCCCTTCACATGATAAATAATTTTTTGATCAAAGTCACAAATATTATCTCTATTAGTGTTTGTCCTCACTTTATTTCAACACTATGGGGGAAATGTTAGGTATTAGTGCCTTATATATCTGTGAGTATTTTACATAAGATTTTGTATTTGTTAAATTTATGTATTTATGTAAATAATTAGCTTCAAAATAAAATCAAATATGAAAATGTAATAATAATATTAAGAGTTTTATGTGTGATAAAATAACTCACTAGGAGATAGGTTTAAGACAAAGTTTATATGAGATAAGGAAAAAAATTGTGGTATTGGAGATTGGAGATGGCTCCTATTTTTAAGATAATATTAAACTATAAATGTAATAGTTATATATGAATAGAACAAGTTATGTCAAAATACATTTGAGTGAAAACTTAACTAATTTTCAACAATGCATCGAGTGTCATAAATCTTGTAAAATAGCGTAAAATTAAAGATCATTTTAGAATACTTTTTTATTTCCACATTCAATTTATAACTAAATATGTTCTTGGTTTTCCTTCTTGACTCAACACATCATTAACTACCACATTTAAATAATCACAATGTATATCAAAAACTGTTATTAAAATCTAGCAATGTCTAAATAGCCTTTTTTTACAACATTATTTTTTAATAATTCATGTATTTATGTTGATACATTTTTACACACATTTTTTCCCTCATGAAAATTTTTATTGGTGAAATACTAATAATAAAATTCATAATTAATATTCTCTAAAATTTTGATAAACTATGGAAACTTCTCAACTCTATTATAGTTCTTGAAATAGGTCAATAAACAATTTCCTACCACTCAACAATTGCCTTCACATTTTATTCATCCATTATTACACCATCTTCTGAAACTAGAAACTCCAAAAATACCAATTTTTATCATTAATTTTAAGTTATTCATATTATTATAAATCAAGTATCATTTCTTCATAATTCTAATACCATTCTCAAATTCTTTAAATGCTCCTTTTTAATCTTACTAAATATATAACATATCATCAAAATAAACCACCACAAACATACTAATATAATATCATAGCACTGTGTTCATCACCCTCATAAATGTGTTGAGGACATTAGATAATCTAAATGGCATCATCATCGACTCATATAAGCCATTATTCATCTTAAAAGTTTTTTTACATTCTTTTATTTCATGAATCTAAATATGACAATGACCATTCCTTATATCAATCTTAGTAAAGTATTGTTATCATCATATAAATGAGGTATAAGAGATTTATATTTAGTAATATATTATTGATTCCTATACTATCTCTATGCATACTCCATGTCTCATTTTCATTTGGAGTTATAAATTCGAGTGTTGCACATGCACTCATGCTCTCCCTTACTACAACATTTCTTATCAATTTAGTAACATGTTTATTCAATTATGTATGTTTCTTTGGACTCATTATATAAGCCACTTGAATGAGTTGAGATTATTCTAAAATCAAATAAATATGGTTTTGAATTTATCTCTTTGGTGTTATACCATATGGTAACTCATTAGGTGTGACATGTGCATATTAATTCAATGCTTTAGCTACTTTTGTTGTTATCAGAACCAATTTTTTTACTTTTTTATTTCTTATTAATACATAAAATCAACATGTCATGTTTTTGTATTTGATAGATTATTTCATTGAAAGTAACTTTTCTACTTGACCTTTTTTAAGAGGTTATAAAACTAGCTTTTTACCTTCTTACATAAATTATATGTATAGTTTACTCCATCACAAATCATCTTCATGTCATATTGTGATGGGCTTCTTAATAAAACATGGAATGTGATAATTGGATTAACGTGAAACCATATTTCATTGCAGTAAGTATTTATATATAAGACTTAATTAAACATCATTTATCTACTTGAACTTCATTTCATTTCTTAAAACTTGAAATTTGATAATGATATAGATTCTTTTCACATTGCAATCATAGTTTCTCTATCCTTTCTATATGAACTATATTTCCACAACTAACACTATCTATAATTAATTTTCATATATTACCTCATTTAGTACATCTTATTAAAAATACATTTTGGTGAATCCATGAATCACCACCAATCTTTAATCTGCACTCATTCTTTCCTTGGAGATATTATTATTCTACTCACCATGAAATTCTATTCTATGTCTACTACTACAATTTTTAAATTATGTTCCCAAGTCTCAGTCTCAAACAAAATAACTTTTGTCCTATCTTTTTTCTTCATTTTTTTTTCATAATAGTACATACACTCAAACACTCTATATTATTCTTCATATCTATAATAAACATAAGGTCTATATGAACCATTTCATCATCTACCACTATGATAGCCTCTATCTATATGAAATCCTCTTCTTCATTGTTGATATTAAAACTATTGTATGTTATCCTATCACTTTTTGTATCACATGGTGATCCACCTCTAGTTGAATTAAACCAATCTCGTACCCTTTCTAGAAGTTGTTGTTTTTTTTTTCAACCAATTAGTTTTATAAAAAGTTGTCTATTTTGATTTTCTTCGACCTTTCATTCTAATTTATAAGATTATTCCATGTAATGTATTCTAGGAATTCTCATTCTATATTTAGTAGAAATCTTCAAACAGTTCACATTCCTTTTAGTGATATATTTTATTTTTCATCATGATCCACTTGTATGGAAAGTTTGTACAACTCATCTATATATTCTTGTATATTGTGATCCTTTTACCTTAAATTTTGGAATCTTCTGAATATGGTTTTTTCATTATTTACAAGAATATAATTTTCACTAAGTTTATTATGCATGTTGATCCAAGTGTTGATAATTTTCTTTACCCTTTCTTTCTCTCTCCTTTTGTAGGTTATCCCACCAAATAGTTTCATGACCTTTGAATTTTGTTCATGAAAGCTTTACTTTCTTATCTTCTCTTGTATTTTTTTATTTGAAAAATGTTTCCATGTAATTTAACAAGTCCATCAACTCATTTGATTTTAAAATCATCCGTACTTAAAAATTTTAACCTTTTTTCCTTGATTACTTCCCTCTAAATCCCAAAAAATACTTTATTAAAATGATAGTGGTAATTCTTTTTCTTCCTCATTTTTTTTTAAATTATTTTTTATGATGTTTTTCCCCCTATTTACTCTCCTTTTTTATTTATTTTTGTTTGTGATATTAAATACAATTATAGGTAATTGTTCCACTTGACCCTACAATTTTCGCATAGTATTATTCATTTGTGAATTTCCTCCTCATTATCTTGGAATATTTACAAATTTAATTAACTGATATAATACACTCCCATAATATAATTCTAAGTCCCAATACAAATTCACAAATATATTACCTACAAGATTCAAACTTGCTCTGATATCAGATGATGAAGCCACATACTATTGAAATAAAAATATTAACAAGAACAATACGTAGGATTTTTTGAAACCATACTCTTTATTTATTCACCTTTAATAATTAAAAGTATCACATAGTTGTATTTAAACAAACCTCAACTCAAAATTAAAGTTGAACTACAAAATTATAATATATAAAAATACAAAAAAAAAATTCCTAGATTTAATTGTACATGTTATAAATAACAAATTTATGTTTATAAGAAAAATTTCATATAAGCTCAATTGAACCTAAAATTTCAAAAATGTCCTTTAAATATTGAAGTCACAATGTTGTGTGAGTTTCATTCTAAGTTCACATTCGGTTATAATGTGATATGATGTCCACTACTTTTTTCATAATTAAAAATTATAGAGCATAATTTTGAACCCTTATATGATCTCACATGGATCTCTAAATGCATTTAAATTATCCCAAACTAAATAATTTGGTTATGTCTTCATGATTCCTTTCATTTTTATGCAAATGAAATTTCAATTGGGATAAAGAGTTAAAATTTATGTATTCAAAAAGATAGGTCTATAAATCATTCTCTTATGGTTTAGAAAAAATCTAAAATACAAGCATTGTCTTATTTTTCTAGACCTTCTAACTATACTAAATACCTACTATAAATTCCTTATCTTATGTTCCTTGTCTTATTATCTAGAACATGTACTATATTTTGTTTTTTATTCTTGGGTTCCTATTGCTTCAAATCCACTTCTTCATATTATTTTATCTCACCATATTCTCCAAGAAACTAATATAACTATATCAAAATTTTGTGTTAATCCTACGTCATAAGCATTATCATTGATTTTATTCATAATTATACATGGAAAAATTTTCTTATACTTAAGCTTGTTTTATGTTCCTTTTGGAGATATAATGTTTTTTTTCAAATACACCATTAGCATATCTCCTTCCTAAAATGCATTTCACATTAATGTTAAATTTATTTTTGATTTATAATTTTTATTACATTCTTGTAGCTTTCTTATTACTTATTGATACTATTGTATGTGATCTACTAATACTTTTGCATCATAACTCAATCAATCTACATTTAGTAAATAAAGAAAATATAAAATACCCATAGGATTTATTTCATAAAAAAATTTAAATGGTGACCTCCATGTTCACATGTTCACAAAACTATAATATGAAAACTAATCTTTTGATAAAGTGAAGTTCCATTAACTTGGATTCTCTACATTTAGGCATCTCAATAAGTTTATCAATATCATATTTACTAGTTTTTTTTCCCATATATTTTTGGGTGATACCCACTACTAAACTATAGTTTTGTTCTCAGTTTCTTCCATAGAGTCCTACAAACATAAAAAATTTGCATCCCTATATGTTGACATGGTTTATACACCATCATGAAATCTCACAACATCCTTAAATTAGTTATGCTAATATAATTTCATCATTGTTTTTGTTACATGAAATGCAATGGACCATCTTATAAAACTTTTATATGACAAAATAAATGATTAATTACCTCTATGTGTGTCTGAATACTAAAACACTAAGAAGATACTCAAATCTTTGCATGGTCTTCTTAGAACTGGTAATATCATGTATAGACTATAATTTATGTATGGACATTAGCCACCTAAAAAATATTCTCTCTTGAAATGTACATTTCCACATATTTAATCATCTTTGGCCAAATATACTTCTCCTCCACCAAAATAATTATATTATTCTTATTAGAGTGTCCAACCATACCACCTCAATGAAACTATCATATAATATTCTATCTTGGAGACATAATTGGAATACATAATTGATTTCATTTAAGAGATAACTATCACATATAATGTACTTTAAAAAAATAGTATCTGCCTCACCTACTAATGAGTTTATTTATTGCTTAAGTATCTTGCTAAAATCTAGATCAATATCATATAGTTATTTAAAAAAATCAAATCCAAGTACTTCACTCACCATATTAGTTAACAAATCCACTATCCTTCTCAAAGAATTTAAAACCTATTTTTTTTTTGTGATTTATATTTGAAAGGAAAAGTATATCCCTATTTAAAAAAGACACCCACTTTATATGTCTACTATTTAACTTCTTTTTCATGATCACATCCTTCAAATCATTGTGATCTATAAATATGATAAACTCCTTAGGAACTAACTAATTCCTAAAATTTATTAATGATTCTAGAGAAACATAAAATTTAACATCATATGTAGAATAATTATTTCTTACCTCAATCAATTTATCACTTAGATATGTCATTAATATTCCTTCTCGATTAAACACATCACCAATGTCCAAATGTGAAGCATCACATTCTATGTCAATCACTTTTTTAAATATCACAATGATCAATTAGGTGTTTATGTAATTTTAATCTTAAATAATTCAAATCTCTATGTTGTTACTGTTATCCACACAAAGTCTTTTCCCCTCATATAATTTTTTATTGGTGTAATTATACTACTATAACTGTTAATGAAATTTGAAGGAAAATATGCTAAACCATGTTAAATTATTACTTCTATTATTCTTCTTAGAATAGGCCAATCAACAAATTATATTTATGTTTTATTCATGCATGCTTACACCACCTATTGAAACTATACACCACAAAAATAAAAAGCTATTCTGCATGAAGTTTCACTTCTTCATATTTACATAGAAATTGTCATTTATTAACCATTATAATACCATTCTAAAATTCATTAAATTCTCATTTTGAATCTCACTAAATATAAAAATCTTATAAAAATAAACCAACACAAACATACTAACGTAATATTATAGTATTATGTTCATCATCCTCATAAATGTGTTGGTTGCATTAGATAATCTGAATAGAAACACCATCAACTCATATTATCCATCCCTATTATTTAATGTTTCTTTCCATCCATCTCCTTCACGAGTCCAAATTTTATAATAATCACTTGTTAGATAAATCTCATCAAATTATTTTTCCCTTACATGAACATTAATCATGTCACATAAACTAGGTATATTAAGTATATATTCATAGTTATTTTATTGATTACTATCCACACACATCCACCACATGATAATCCCATATTTAATTAGAGTGAAAATTATTGTTGTTACACATGGACTCATGCTCTCCCTTAATCCATCCTTTCTCATCAATTTAGTACCATGTTTATTCAATTTTGCATGTTATATTGGAATCATCATATAATCCACTTGATTGGGTAGAGATAATATTAGAATCAAATCAATATGATGTTAAATATATATTTTTAGTGTTAAAGCATCACATAACTCATCAATTATATCATTTGCATATTCTTTCAATAGTTTTGTTGCTTCTATTGCTATTTGAACAATTTAAATGTGTCTTTTGATTGATTTTAATGCCTAAGAAAAATATGTCATTTTCATATATTTGATAAGTTATCTCATGGAAAAAAATATTTCTACCTAAAATTTTTCTTTAAGAGGTAATAAAACTAAGTTTGTACCCACTTTCAACAAACTACATGTTGTTTGTTGGATCATGAATTTCTTTTTGACATATTTTCATGGACTTACCCATAACGCATAGGACATATATATTGGAATAACATCACACCATATTTAGGTAAGTTAATAATGTTGGGGGAAAAAAAGGGGCTTGTTCATGCACATCATCTTCTTGAAATTTCAAAAATATAAATTTCTATAGATAATTTGAGATGGCTACACTCAAAATTTAAAGATGGTATAAAGATATGAATTGTATCATTTACAGTCTAGTTTTCAAAAGATACACTTTTTTAAAAATGATTAAGTATAACTGGGTTAAACATATAAAACTTTAATATAAACTCCTATTTATTGTTAAGGAAAACATAGTAGATAAATGGTCATGTGGCCCCTCATTTTTTTAGCATCATTTAATATTGTTTGAAACCATTTTATGAAAATTTACATAAGATCTTCTAGTTTGTGACCTATTATTATTATTATTATTATTATTATTATTATTATTATTATTATTATTATTATTATTATTATTATTATTATTATTATTAATTTTTCAAGTAAATAGATCTTATAAATGAATAAAAAATGAGTAGCTAGGTGCATACCCATGTCCCTCTCACCCCCACCACCCAGATACCTCAAAAAATTATTTGATTTTTGTAAATGTGTGTAGAATTAGGCCTAGATTGTGACCATATAATTCATTTTTTACTTGGATCAAAAAAATTTAATTACATAAACAGGGATAGACATGTATATTCTCAGCATGTAGTGGTCCAAAAAAGATATAGTTAGAAATCAACATAGTTTGAAACCTTAAAATAGTAAAAAAAAATTAAAAAACCATATATTTTGAAATAAGAGAGCATCCTCATCTTCATGGTAATAGTTTTTGGATTTTTTTGTTCTAATTAATTGTGTATTTGAGGATGGAAGTTGAATTTTTTTGTTTTCTATCAAAACCCTCATATTTGACTATGTTGATAGTTTCAAGCATTTCGATTAGGAATCCAATCCATTTTCAAACTAAAACGCTTAGAATTTTAAATTTAAACTTGAATAGTGTGTATGTGCTATAATACGTAAGTGTTATTATGAAATTGCACCCAAAATTAAAAAAATACATATTTTTTTGCATTTTTGATGTAAAGTAATAGGAATGCATACATGTTCCTATTGCTTTGTACCGAAAAAAACAAAAATACATATAGGAAGTTCATATTTAATTTAAGTTCATATATAATAAAATAAATGTTAAGTATAAGTTTAATTATAACTTTATTTCAGTAAAAATAATAAATTAGGGTCACTTTGCATTTGATAGAGTTGGTCTCATTGTTGCATGGCTTACAATTTAGAACATAGTTATTAAAAGTTAAATATGGTCAATATTTAGACATTTTTAGGGTTTTAGTATTGACTTTAGTGATTTTAGGCAATACATTTTTAATTGATGTCCTGTTTGGGTAAACACAGTCATTATTTAGGTTTTTAGCCTTCTATATTGATTATTGGTAATGCTAAGTGTTATAAGTTTGTAAAAATTAAATTTTACAAACCACCCTTTTTTAACTCAAGACATATTGATCTGATTAATGATATATAGGTCATGTTAATGACATATACACATTATATTGCCACTTTATGTTAATTTATATTACTCATCATTCCTAACTCATCCCTAATCACTTCTTCATCATCCTTCATCATCCCTAATCTCATACTTATTATACCTCATCATTTATAATAATTCACTCACTGAGATTAACTATACCTATTCATCCCTTATCACTCCCTCATAATTTCTAATCACTCTTCAATTAACCATCACCATACCTCATCATCCATAATCATTCACTCTTCATCCATCATCATCCCTAATAACTTTATCCACATCTCTCCTTAGTCCTAATCACTCCATCCTAATTTAATCTCATCCCTAGTCACTTCTTTATTGACCTTCACTATACCTAATAATATCTAATAAGTCATTTAACATCCCTCATCATCCATAATCATTCCTTCCTCATCTTTCATAATTCCTAATCCTAATTTCCTCATCCCTATTTACTCCCTCATTGACAGTTACCATCCATAATCACTTCATTATTGACACTCACCATACCTCATCATCCCTAATAACTCCCTCACTATCTGATGAAAGTAGGATACTTACACATTTACTCATCTAGGCCTTCTAAGTCTCTTTTAGGCTTTGTATCCTTCATTTTTTATTTCATGTCGCATGTTTAACTATTTTTACCAAATTAAAGTTATTTTACTATTATTTATTTTTACTTTCTCAATAAACATAGTTTATTATTCTTAATTATATCACCTTTTCATGACACAACAAACATGATCTACTCTCAAGGATTTTATATTTCTTCTAGGTCTTAACATTTCCTTGGTATCCTCTTTACTATAATTTAGTCCCCTTGGACAATTATTATATTTTTGAAAACATATTTGAACCTAATTTAACTTGTTTCAACTTATTAGTGACAATCTCAGTCAAAACATTGATCCATGTCCTGAAAATATTAATTCTTGTAGATAACCCATAGTTCTATCATATAAGAACTTAGTCATTAGGTTTGTCACCCATTATATATAAATATTCACTAAAGATTGACTCTATATATTCCTAATAAGATTATAATATTTTATTGGACTCCATATAAGCTATCACATAAGAATCTTCCATTATGTGTAGTTAATTCTCACCAAAATGCAACAAAACAAGGTTTTTATCCATCTCACTTAGGTCTAATATGTTGTTCAAAGAGCTATGGATCCAAAATCATATTATATGTCATAAAAATGAATTCATGGATTGATTTTAACATTACACATGATAAAGAATACATTATATAGATTGGTACAACTTTTATATTCAAGAGACTTTGAATTACTATGCCTTTAGCACTATTCAGTTATTTAAAGTCTATTAAAAAACTAGAATTATAGATATATTATCTTGTATCAAATTTAAAGATATAAAACCACTTGTATTAGTTGAAAAA
>JARHVA010006839.1:52500-127500 GCA_037957365.1 Torreya grandis | reverse complement strand
TATCTAATCTTGACCATACATATCTTACTTGATTATATATTTTATACACTATACCTAATTCAATATCTGATTAAATACCCAATCCATATCTTGAAACTAGAGGTTCCAATATAACATATATAGATAAAGAAGTGACTAGCAATGATTAACACAAGTTAAAATACATTATATACACCACAAAGGCATTGATCAAAGTGATTAGGGATGAGGAGGGATGAGAAAATAATGACAAGGGGTGATGAAGGAAAAGGATGGAAGATGAAGGTGTGATTAGAGATTATGATGTAAAATTATGATTGATTATGGAGTGTTTAGGGATAATAAGGGTTGATTAAGGTGTGACTAAATACTATGAGGGATGATGAGGGGTGATAAGTGAGTGATTATGGATGATGAGGTATGATGAGGTATGATAAGGTAGTAATTAATGATAATGAGGTACAATGAGGGATAATTATAGAGTGTTTAGGGATAATTAGGGATAATGAGGACTAAAACTCAATGACATATAGATAAAGTGAAAACCCAACTATGGCATTGGGATTAAAATTCTCAACTAGTCTCCAGTTTCCCCTATCTATATAGATATAAATTGAGATTATAAAATATAGGACTAAGATTATTAGATTCCAAAATCATAATCTATACATGTATGTAATATAATTTCATTCCAAACTTTGTGACCTTTCCTACCTATTTATTCTAGCTTACGGCTCTTGATACAAACTCTCTCCATAGTCTATGTGTGGATCGCCATATAGATCTATCAATCCCACTATATAATCACATAATATGTGTCAGATATTTATTTAAGTTAAATATGATGATTGAAATAAAATTTTTGTGTGCCTTATTTGAGTGAGTAAAATTTGGAATTAGAAAATAAACCAATTGGGCATAAGTAGGAAGCCAGTACACCAATCATAAAGGTATTAGAGGGAGTGATTAGGTATGAGGAGGGATGAGGATGGAATGAGTAGAGATGATGAGGAATGATGAGGGAGTCATTAAGGATAATCATATATGGTGAGGGTCAATGATAAAATGATTAGGGATGATAATCGAGTGTTATGGATGACAAGGGATGGCGAGAATTAATAATGAAGTGCTTTGGGATGATAAGTGACAATGAGGGAGTGATTAGAGATTATGAGGGATAAGGAGGGAGTGATTATGGATGATGAGGGATGATGAATTAGTGGCTATATATGATGACATATAGTGGGGGTCAATGAGGTAGTGATGAGGGATAATGAGGGAGTGATGAGGGATGGTGAAAATGGTGTGGGTAATTGAGGGAGTGATTAGGTATGATGAGGGTGTGATTAGGGATGATGTGGTAAGGTTAAGGTCAATGATAGAGTGATGAGTGATAGTAAAGGTCAATGAGGGAGGAAATAGTGATTAAGTATTATGTAGTTTGAGAAGTGAGTGATTAGAGATGATGAGGAATGGTAATGGTTAATGGAGGAGTGTATAAGGATGAGAAGGGAATGATTATAGGTGATTAGGGATAGTGAGATAAATAATGGAGTGATTATGGATGTTTAGGTATGATGAAGAATTTATTAGGGATGAGATATGTATGATGACAATGTGAAACTAATACAAAGTGGTCATTTGATAGGTGCATGTCATTAACATGACCTATGTTTCTATAATCACACTAATTTGGATTGAATTCAAAGTGAGTGATTTATAAACTTTAATTTTTACAAACCTATGACTCCATAAAAATCCCAACAATCAACCTAAAATTCATGCAAACATAAAGATTCACCATATATTTCCCTCAAATCTCTAAGTTAATAAAAATACTTAATTACTAAACATATTGGATTATAAAAAAAATATTCCACATTGTAATGCATGCAATTGTGTGAAAAACTATATTAGATGTAGAGTAACCCTAGTTTCTTATATTTACAAATATTAATTTAAAGTATAAGGAATAAAATATTATTACATTTTATTCCTTATACTTTATACTTAACATTTATTTTAGTAAATATGAAATTGAAGTAAATATGACCTTCCTATACATCTTTTTATGTTTTTTGGGTTTAAATCAAGAGAAACATTTACATGTTTGTGTTGTTTTTCACCAAAAACACAAATGAATATGGTTTTTATGCTTTTGGGTGAAAAGCTGATATAACACATACACATTATAGTGTGTATGCACTTTTGTCACTTTAAATTTTGGTCTACCACACTTTTCACATTTCAAATTTTTAATTAATAAAATATGTATACATTATAGCTTAGTGATTTTGAGCCTTGGTTCAAATAATATGTACATGTTATTAACATTATGTAAATGTGTAATATCTATAATGTTTACATGTTATGATAAATGTCCATATATTTTCTGAACTACAACCATATATAATTACTTTACATATCTTACCTCTTAAATTATACCTTGTTCAAAAAATATTTATATGAAACCATGAATCACCACCATATTTATTTTGTACATGTTATTTCCTTGAAGCTATCATTATTTTCATCATTATGAAATATTCTCCTATGTCTACTATTTTAATGTCTATATTTTGATCTTAATTACTAGTGTCGATAAAATTTAATCTTGGCCTAGCCTTTTGCCTCATTTATTTCTCATGATAGTGCAAACACTCAAATTCTCTTTGTCCTCATTATTAACATTTATAACAAACATAAAGTATATGTGGACCATTTCATCATCTATCATTGTCACATCATGTATGTCTCTAAAATCCTCACCTCTTTATTGATATTGAAACCCTTTCCCATTACCACATATTTTTCAACAAAGGGTGATCCTCCTCTATTTGCATTAAATTCATATTTCACCCTTACTAGGGGTGATTTTTTTTTCTATTTATCCAACTTGATCTTCCAAAAATTAGTATATTTTTATTTTATTATGCCTTTAAAGCTACTTTATAATCCACTTAGATGCAAAATATTCAATGCTTTATCAATTCATATTGAATATAAAATTTCAAACGATTTATATACCATGCAACCATCTATTTTTTTTTTTTTCATCATAATCCATTCATATGGAAAGATTATATAATTCATATGTATATCTTTTAATATTTTGATAATTTTGCCTTCAATTATGGAATTTTCTATATAGATTTTGTGCATAATATGTAAGAATAAATTTTTCATTTAGATTCTTCTCCATTTTTATCCAAGTCTTGATCTTTTATTTACCCTTTCTTTGTCTCTCTTTATATAGGTCATCACAGCAAATAGTTACATGACCCTTCAATTTCGTGATTGTAAGTTTTTTTGTGTTGTATTCTCTTATATTTTTCCATTTGAAAAGATTTTCCATTTAATTTAATTAGTCTATCAACTATTTTAATTTCAAACTACCTCCATACTCTGAAACTTCAATCCTTATTCCTTTGTTCCTTCCTTATAAAGCCTGAACCATAATTTATTAAAATGATGGTGGTCATTTTTTTTTCTTTCTCATTTTTTATAAACTCATTTTTCACAATTTACCTCTTCTTCTATTTCCTCACCCTCTTTTATTTCTTTTTGATTTGTGACATTTGTGACAATTGTAGCTAATTATTTCACTTGCCTCAGTAGATGTTACATAGTATTATTTATTTTTGCAATTTATATTCATCATTTTCTAATATTTGCATGCATTATTCAATAATATAATACACTCCCATAATATATTTCCAAACACAAATATAAATTCACAATGATATTACCTTCAAGATTCGAACTTGCTCTGATACTAGATGATGAATCCACAAACTAATAATCTAAAAAAATTAATTGAGACGATACTCAAATTTTCATGAAAACATACTCTTTATTCATTCACATTTAATAATTAAAAGTATTACATATGTAAATTTAAAAAAACTTCAACTTAAAATTAGAGATGAGATGTAAAATTATAAAATTTAAAAATACAAAAAACTGTGTAGACTTAATTGTACATGTTATAAATAGTAAATTGATTTTTAGTTTTATGATAACACTATTGATTATTTATAGGTTTAAATATTTTAAACCTATTACAAGCGTATTGTTTTATTTGTATTATCAAGAATTATTTTCTCGATAAGGTTTGTTTTCTCCATTTGTATTATTTGGTAAGTCCTATTTTATAAGAAGTGGTTATGCTCCTTGTTGACTATATAATAGCCAATCTGCATTGTATCGTATATATGAAAACATAATATTATATAGGTTGTTAAGAATATTCTGTGTGTAATTTTTATTCGAATCTGAAGTCTGCCAATAGTATAGTATCAGAGCAATATTAGAGTCTAAGTGTTGTGAGGGGCATCTACAAATTTTTTTGATTGTCCCGATTCATGAAGAGAGTTCAAAGAATAAGATGCGGCATCGACATAAAGATCTATTGAAAATCAACGAATTACTACAGTGGGCATTCCAAGCATTTCGATCCACCACCACCATTTTAGTCCTCTGGTTTGTAGTCACCATATACCTACCTTACATTCTAGAAATCGAATTTGGTAGAGTAGCCCTGGTGTGGAGTGTAGCAGAGTTAAAGAAGCGGCCAAAAGCCTTTGGTCGATGCCTACCAGAGATTTTCCACCAGCCATCACCATTGTTTGGCATATCCATGCATTTCCAGCTGTCTCCATCCATCCCTCATAGCAAAAATGACTCATATACTATCTGAGCATTGAGAGCATTCAATTCAAATAAACGCTCCTATAAACGGCTCTTTCCACCTATACTGCTTCGATGACCTACGTGGCGTTTCATACAGTTTTATGTTGGATCCGTTGTATGCTACCTGGAGGTTCATACTACATTCAAACAACTATGCACAGAACATCAATGGCTCAATGGTAGCTTATCTCAGATGTTGTGAACCGATACTCCTCAAGCTCTATATACAATAGATCGTGACAGCCTACCAGTTCTGTCCCTAGCTACAGAACGATCGTGTAGAAGCCACGTGTAGATCGTACAGAAGCCATGTCTAGAACGATCCATGCAAAATAAAGGAAATGGTTCATGAAGCATTCAACACAGTGGTCAACTGATCAGAATCTTGGTCATACAGCCTGCTACGACTTCTGTTATCCTACCTACCATGCAACCAGTCTAATGCATCATCGGTCTTTTAGGTTTAGCTTTTATTTGTTTTTAGGTGTTATTTTAATTTTTTGACTCTATGTCATAGATCATTAAAGGATTATTAGTGGTCTTTTATCAGTATATGTGTTTAAATATTATTTTAGATACAGTCCAAATATCTCTAGTTTGTCTCATTTTGGGTCAAAAGAGATATTATAGTTTTTTATTTGGTTCATATGTCATAAAATAAAAAGTTAAAAAGATTTTGAGTTATTTTAGAATATATTTCAGTTTTGTCAAAAATTTAAAAGTTGCTTTTATGGAAAAGTCAAGTATGTCATCAAAATTAATAAAGTTATCAATGTTAAATTTTCTCTTTGTAAGTGATGCATTATCAGGTGAACTTGACATCCTAATTTTAATGTGTCAAAACTATGCGGAAAGTATTCTTGTCATCAAGAATAATATACAACTGAGTCTCAAAACAAATTTTTTTGAGTAAGCAACTTCTGATACTAGAGGCAGGTGGACAATTGGCATCCTCTCGTGAGTCGCCTATGATAAGGTTGCATTATTGCTATGGTGACACATTTTTAGTGTATTTATTTCATGTTGTGCATGATGTGCTTTTCATTATATAGTATGTTTTTCAATAAAGTACTCAGCATTAATTTTCAATTTGGTACCCCCTGATGAAAACATTAAGGGGAGGAAAATCACTAAAGTAATGCTTGGTTCTTGTAAAAGGGTTTGTGAAAATATGAGAAACCATTGAAGTATATAAAATATTTGAAACCCCCAATCACCTCTAGGTTCATGGTCAACTTGTAGTAGAAAACTATATGGGTTTGTGGTAATCCAAGACACCACCAAAGGTGTTAAGCAGAGAGATATTCTCCTGTTCCTTCCAAGTTAGTGGTAATCTTGCAAGGAAAAACCATGGTGGTACCAAGACCATGAAGCCACGGAGATGGCATGCAACCTCAAAGGTGAGCGGGGTATGTGGAGAGTGTGAAACATTTTTGTCGTTTTTGAATTAAGGGGGTGAATGTTAGGATAACATTCTTAATTTTTTATAGGTTTAATATTTTAAACCTATTGTAATCCTATTGTTTTATTTGTATTATTGATAACTATTTTTCCATAAGGTTTGTTTTATCCATTTGTATTATGGGTAAGTCCTTCCTATTTTATAGAAAGCGGTTATGATCGTTGTTAGTTATATAATAGCCAATCTACATTGTTTTGTATATATGAAAAAATAATATTATATACTGTGTGATTAGGATTCTATGTGTAATTTCTATTCAGCTCTCAATTCTACCAACATTTATCATAAATTTTGCTTTAAATCTTAGATACACCTAAAATTTTAAAAATTTCCTATAAATACTAAATTCATGATGTTCAACTAGTTCTAAATCATTTTCATATTTAGTTACAAAGTGATTCGATGTCTACTACTTAATTCATAACTAAAAATACTAGAATGCAATTCTGAACCCCTAAATGATATGACATGGCTTTGTAAACATATTGGACTTATCTCTAACTAGATAATATAGTTATTTTTGAATTATTTATTTTGTTTTTATATAAAAGAGATCTCAATTGGGTTAAAGACTAAAAATTTGTTCTCTAAATCATTCTCCTCTAATTGGAAACAACTCATCTACTATGAGTGACCCTGACTATATTCATGTCATTTGTTCTTGTCAACATTTTTCACCTCCTATTTTGAAATACAAGTGTTGTGTTCCATTTGTATTCCTTTGAACAATACCAAATACCTATTATATATTCATTATCTTGTGTTCATTGTCTTGTTATCTTTTATTTATTTTTCATTGGTACCTATTACTTCTAATACACTTCTTAAAATTCCTTTCATTCACCATATTATCCATGAAAAAAACATAAATATGAAAGACTAAATAATAGAGAGATATCCAAATTTTATGGTGAATTTATCTCATACGTATTGTCATTGATTTTATTCACAATTTTGCATGGATGAATTTTCCTATACATCAGTTTTTTATATGTTCCCTTCAGAGATATTTATTTTTCATAAATATATAATAAAAAAAATCCTTCTTCAAATACCTTTAACTTATTGTTACATCTATTCTTTTTTAATACTTTTCATTAATTTTTTTCACTTTCTTCTTACTTCTTAAAACTACTATATGTGCTTTTCAAATGCTTATGCATAGTTACTAAATAATTATGTAATTGATGACTACACCAAATTTAAAATAGTGATAGGATTTATTCCATAAATAACTTTTAAATATGATTACCATGCTGATTGGTTCATGAAAATTATATAAGAAAACATAGGTTGTAGTGAATCCAAGTCTCATTGATTGAACTTCTCTCTAACTATTTATCTTGATAACTTTCAAAATATCATGTTTTCTAACTTTGTTTACCCATATGTTTTTGTGTGGTATCTACTACTAAATTTTACTTTAGTTCTCAATTTATTCTATAGAGTCTTCTAAAAATTACTTAGAAAATTTGACCCTATACGATGTCATCATTTTATAACATACCATGCAATCTCACAACATCCTTAAAAAATATTTTTTCTACTCTACTGACTTCATTGGTTTTCTCATATGAAATACAATGAACCATTTTAGAAAACATATCTACAACAGTAAAAATTGAATCATTACCTCTTTGTTTATTTAATAGCTATAAAATAGAAACCATACTTATATTTATTCATGATCATCTTTGAACTGGTAATGCCATTTATAGTCTATATCTTAATCCTGGCCTTAAGCCACATAAAAAATAATGTACCTTGAAACATAACTTATCATATCTCTCTTCATCTTTTGCCAAAAATGATTTTCCTCCGATAAAACTTTTATCTTATTTTTACAAAAATCTCCACCTAAAACACCACCATGAAATTGTTTTATAATATTTTCTCATAGACACGAAATTAGAATACATAATTGTTTTACCTTGAAGAGATAACGATCATTCAAAATTTACTCATCATAAATGGTAACTTCCTCACCTACTAATGGATTATTGCATTGCTCAAATATCTTGCTCAAATTTACACTAGTAACATATTATTAATTAAATTTTTTAAATACATCTACCTTAATAAACATATTATTTAACAACATCACTCTCCTTCTTAAAGCATTAACAACCTATTTTTATTTTCCTAATTTATTTTTCAAAATAAAATTATATTACTATAAGAAAGATATCCACTTTGCATGTCTATTATTTCAATTCTTTTGAGTTTCACAAATTTCAAAGCCTCATTTTATTTAAATAGAATAAAATCTTTACATGATAGGTAGTTCCTCTAGTTTCTTAATGTTTGTACAATAATGTAAATTTTAATATCATATTTAGAATACTTATTTCTTTCCTTAATCAAATTTTCACTTTATATGTTATTATTCTCTCTTATTTGCTCCACACAACATGAACATGCACATGCGGAGCATCACAATCTATGTCAAACACTTAGTTGAAATATTATAATTCTAAAATATGTTTTTATGTAATCTTATTTTTGAATAATTCAAATCTTTCTATTATTTCCTTTGTCCACACAAAGTATTTTCCTCTCATGCAATTTATTATTGGTTAAACAATACTACTAAAATTATTAATGTTTTTTTTCATAAAATGATGTTAAATAATGGAAAAATATTACCTCTATTATGGTTCATGGAATAGGCCAATCAAAAATTACTTTTACCTAATATTCATCCATTATTACACCCTTTGTTGAATCTACATACCCTAAAAATACAAAACTATTCCACATAAACTTTCACTTATTCATATTTACATAAAAATTTTCATTTCTTAACAATTATAATATCATTCTCAAATGTATTTAATGCTCCTCTTTACACTCGTTGAATATCAAAATACCATTAAAATAAACCATCACAAACTTACGAATTTAATATTATAACAATATGTTCATAACCTTCATAAATCTGTTGTGTTCATTACTTAATCTTAATGGCATCACCATACACTCTTTCAAACCATTCATAATATTCAATGTTAATTTCCATTCATCTCCTTCGTGAATCCAAATATTATAATAACAGCTCCTTAGATCAATCTTAGTAAAGTATTTTTCTCCTATAATCACATTAATCATATCATATAAATGAGGTATAGGAAATATGTATTTCATAGTTATTATATTGATTTCTCTATTATCTAGACACATTCACCATGTATCATATTTTTTGGAGTTTCCATTGTTGGTGTTCCACATAGACTCATTTTCTCCCTTACTACGACTTTTTTCATAAATTTATTAACATTTTTATTTAATTTTGCATGTTTTGTTAGACTCATCATATAAGCTACTAGATTTTGTAGAGATAATCTTTGAATCAAATAAATACAATTTTAAATTTATTTATTTGGTGGTAAAGCATCTCATAACTCATCAGGTACAACATATGCATATTATTTAAATATTTTTATTGCTTATGTTGGTATTCGAATGACTTATATGTCTTGTATTGTTTAAAGTAATGCATAATAACCACCTATCATACTCATGTCTTTGATAAATTCTTTCATTAAAAGATGATTTATACCTACCCTTTTTCTTTAATATGTAATAAAAGATCCTTTGTACAACCATTTAAAATAGTATATGTATTTTTAGGTTTGATCATGAATTATTTTTTGTCATATTTTCATCACCTTCCCAATAGCACATGGCATGTATCCATTGGAAAAGCATCCAATAATATTTAATTTGTTAATTTTTTTTTATAAATTTTTTTATTAAAAATATTTTATCTATTGTAACTTCATTTCAATTATTAAAACATGAAAAACAGTAAGGATAATGATGTTCTTCACATTGCAATTCTAATTTTTATACCATTTCTTTATAAACCATATATTCACACCTATGACCATCTATCATTAATTTTCATATCTTATCTCTTTAAGTACACCTTGTTTTGAAATTTCTTGTAGAAACCATTTATCACTACCATATTTATCATTAACATGTTTTTTCCTTAGATTTATCATAGTTGTCCTCATCATGAGAATTCTCTTATTTATATTGTTTTAACTTCTATATTTTATTCTTTGGTATCAACATCAAACAACTTTAATATTGTTCTATCCTCTTTCCTCCTCTTTCTTTAAGAATTAATAGAACTACCTTTGTACTTCCTTTTTAAAAAGTATATGTATTCTTTTCTCAATCATGAATTACCATTTTGTCAAATTTTTATGGCCTTCCTATTATCACAATGCATGTATCCATTCGAATAACATCACACCATATTTCATCCTTTAATGTTTTTCCATAAAACACTTAATTAAATATATTTTATGTATTGTAACTTTATTACATTTATTAAACCATAAATCTTGATCAGGATTATGAGGATTTTCACAATGCAATCCTAGTTTCTCTATCATTTCTTTAAAAAATGTATTTCCACAACTACCAATCAAGCTTATGATGATTTTCACATTGAAATCCTAATTTATCTATCCTTTATTTTAAAAATGCATTTTCACCATTACCACCAACTATATTTTCTTTACATATCTTACCTCTTGAAGTACACCTTGCTCAAAAAGTATTTATACAAAACCATGAATCACAACCATAGGTATTATATACCTTTCTTTCCTTGGAGATATCATTATTTTTTTTATCATGAGACTTTATCTTATGTCTACTACTATGATAGTTTCTATATTTTTTTATTTAGTACCAGCATTAGCTAAATTTACTCTTGGTTTATCCTTTTGCATCATTTATTTTTAATGATAGTGCAGACACTCAAACACTATTTTTCATTTTTTCTCATAGCAGTAAAAAAACATAAGATCTGTGGGGACCATTCCATCCTCTACCACTACCATACCATCTACTTCATTAAAATCATATTTTTCTTTGTTGATATTGAAACCCTTATCTATTTTCCTCTTATTTATTTTTACCATGGGGTGATCCTCATCTATTGGAATTAATCTCATTTCACCCCCTTACTAGAGGTGATTCTCATCTTTTGGCCAAGTTTACCTTATAAAATCCTACGTGTTTTTATTTTTTTCTACCTTCAAAACTATTTTATAATCCACTTCGATTAAAAGTATTTTATGCATGCTCAATTTGTATTGAATACAAAACTTTAAACCATTTACATACCTTGTGTCCATCTGTTCCTTTGTTTCATCATGTTTCACTCTTATAGAATGCTTGTTAAATTCATCTATATATTATTGTAGATTGTTATCCCTTTTTATTAAATTCTTTAATATTTTATATATGTTTTTAAATAAACTATAATAATAAATTTCTCCCTCAACTTCTTCTCCATATTTCTTCAAGTGTTGATATTTTATTTACCATTTATTTATATCTCTTTCTGTAGGTAATCACAAAAAATATTTTTTTGACCCTTCAATTTCTTGTATGGATGCAAAATTTATTTCTTGTCTTCTCTCAAAAACAATCACTAGAAAAAATTTACATGTTATTTATCAAATATTTTTAATCCACTAGTTTTAAACTAATTCCATAATTTTAAAATGTCAAGATTTTTTCCTTAATTTATCCTCTCTAAAATCTGAACCATAATTTCTTCCATTGAGGGTGGCCTTTATTTTTATTCCTTATTTATTTAAACTTTTACGTCATAGTTTATATGTTAAATTTTTTACTCTTCTTTTTTTTTTGTCTTTTGTTTGTGATATTTTTGACAATTTTAGTTAAATATTTCATTTGCCTTTACTATTGTTGCATATTCTTTTTCATTTGTGTAATTCTTCATCTTCCTTTAGGAATCTTTATCCCTGTTATTCAATCACAAAAGACTCTCCAAAAATATAATTTAAAAACCCAATAAAATTTCATAAAGATATTACCTCAATGAGTCCAATTTGATGTGATACCTAATGATGAATCCATAAACTAATAAAACAAAAACACCAACAAGCACAACAATATAAATATCATAAAACTATAACATTTATTGACTCACCTTAAGTGATTAAAAACATTACATTATATTTTAGAAATAAACCTTAACTTGATATTAGAGTTGAATGTAAAATTATAAAATCTAGAAAAATGAAAAAAAACTACTTAGAGCTAAGTGCAATTACTATAAATAGAAAAACATTTTCTATTACGACTTTTACATTCAAGTTCAGATGTTCTTATATTTTTGAATATATCTTATAAATAATAAATTCATGATGTTGTCCAAGTTTTAACCTAATTTCTCATCCAATTACAAAGTTATATGATTTCCTTTATTTTTAGCACATCTAAAAATTATAGAATATTAAAAATATTTTGTAATTAAAAATATTAAAAATATATAGCTAGTCATTAACTTTAAAATTTGGTTAAAGGACTAAAAAATGATAGTGCTAAATAGAAACTAGTTTTAGTTTGTATTTATAAAAGGAGAGATAAATAAAGCTTTCTTAGAAATACATTAATTTATTAGAGACTATCTAATTTTAGTGTATTTTCATTAAAGGAGAGATAAATAAATCTTACATAGAAATATATTAATTTATGAAAAGATTTATCTTCTAGAGGCCATAACTATCAACTCATTAATCTTATTGAACTCTCATTCATGGTAAAATGAACATAAAATAAAGATACGTGCAACCATAACTACTACACTATTTAGGGTCATTTTAAAGATGTTTGGAGATCCATACAATATCATCTAAAGGTCCTAAATTTCCTTTGGTATTTATAATCATGCTAAAAATAATGAAAATTAGATAAGTTTATGACCAAATGTCAACATGACATGAAAATCACACAACATCATGAATTTAATTTTTAGATGATGTGTTTAAAATTTTAAGTAGAAATTGTTATTTATTGCTAGGACAAAACTATATGTAGTTTCTTAGTTTTTATATTATTATTTATTTTTCAATTGAGCATGTCAACTCCAATTTCAAGTTAAATTTATTTAAATAATTCTATATATTACTTTAAATTATTCAAAAAAAAAATCATTAATATTATTCTTTCAAAAAAAATCTGAATATTATAACTTTGTTGTTTTTATTTATTTATTATTATTTTTTATTGATGTATAGTTGAGTTAGTTTAATTATGGTTATTATCTAGGTTGTGACTTTTATTGTATCTTTTATTGGACTTTTTTTTCTTCCAAGACTCCCTTAACTCAATTTAACTTCCCAAATGTGACTTTCCCACTTTTTTTGTATTGTCAATATTATACTATATATTTTTATTTTAAATTAATAAAAATACACATTTAAATTTTTTAAAAAATCATAAAAAATATATAATTTTTCATATATTATAGAGATACCAAAAATAAAAATGAGTTTCATTATAAATATATAATTTTTCATGTGTTGTAGACCTATTGAAAAACAAGTTGACTTCAGCCGATGCATCCTCATACATTAATGAATAAGATATATCACATTTAATTAATACAAACCCTAAATTCCTTACAATGACATGATGTTGTAGGCACTGACTAATTAAAATATTAACATCGTGTAACCAATACATCCTCCCACTTTCATAATTTAGACTGATCCCATCTTATTCATTCCTTACACAGACATGATGGTCTATTTTAAAAGAGGATCCACGTGAATTTTTCAAATAAAATCTAACATAATTAGTGTGTTTAGTAGTTATTTTTATTTTAAATAATGTTTAATATCTTCAATATAGGGAAAATACTTAGGTAAAATATGTAGGGATCTAGGATCTTTAGGTAAGAATGCAGGGCAGGAGTGGGCTTGAAATGCATACATAAGGTAGTTTGTAGGTAGAGAATGGGTGGACAAACACAAACTAGAGTGTCGATAGGGTAGAACAGGTAGACATAATCAAAATTTGGATCCCAGGTGAGCCCCACACCTTTTTCAAGAAAGATAACTTTTGCCCTCCACCTTTTGTGTTTGTATTGCTATGTGCATTTATTTTTTCTAAACTAAAAGTGGAAAAACAAGTTAAAACAAACCAAGTCAAAACCTCAAACCCTAGCCAAAATTCAAAATTGACAAAACAATCAATTAGGGATATTCAAAAATGGTAAAATGGGGAGGAGACCCAAAACCCTCATTTAAGCAAAGGACTAGAAACTGACACTTTCTTGACAAGGGGTATTAGGGGTTAGAAATAATTAAGACTCTTGTTCTAAAAGTGCACATACATCTGAAAACCGTAGGTATTGGGTAGCTAGATTCAATGGTTTTTAGGGAAAAAAGTGGGCTCAGGGCATATGAATCTAGGCTTTCAGTCAGGGTTTGCTCTAAGGAGAAGGACATTAACCTTGACCAACATCTCTAACTGTCATGTACACTTGAAATACTAGGCCTTAACCTACAAGTTGAGAGTATTGGGGGCGGGGGGGGGGGGCGGGGGGGGGCGGGGGGCACATGGTTTACTCTTGAAAGGGTACAGCCAAGAAGGGCTAGAGGTAACCAATTAAAAGTTGGTTTTCATAAACTTGAGGTAATATAGGGAAATCAGAAGACATAATCAGATTCATAGGGTGAGGCATAAGAAGCTCATCACGATCTTGCTGAAAAATTCAAGAAACTACATTATAGTCACATATAGAATGTAAAGTCTAGTAAGTGAACATACAAAGATAAATATCGAAAAAGGTAATGTGAAGTGGTTCTTAGGAACCTAAGGGGAATTTGTTGTTGTAAAGCAAAGCAAACCTGGATCTATTTTAGTAAACAATCAAAAAAATAGAGGAGCAAGTTGGGGGCACTGGCTGCATTCCAAAAAACAACAAAGACAAATACAGCCCCACATCCACACCTTTGTTGTGGCCATCAAAGCTATATATAACTAAGCTCATGAACATGAAAATAATAATGGAAAATACCTAATCTAATGAGCTACAAAAAGGGGTTAAGCTAAGGGAAATGTTTGAAGCTGGTCGAAATGTACAAAGGGAAAATAAGTGGCTCAAAGATAAAGTTTTAAACATTCAAGACAGTGTGGAAAGAGGATAGGAGGAGTTGTTAAATTTAAAATAGTAGTGAAAAAAAGTTAAAATAGCAGACAAAAATATTGATGAAACAAGGTTTTTAGAGTCAACTCAGCTAGAAGAAATTTATTTGACATTGGCAAGCATGGAGATTTGAGAAAGCCAGCTAAAAGAATAGTTAAAAAAGACCAAATATTTGGCACATGTTTTAAATGGATCGATAAGTGAAAAAATCTTAGAAAAATAGATTAAAAGTTAGATGAGAGAAGAAAAAGACAAATGGGATAAGGCTATTAACCTCATCATTAATGGTTTGAAAGACTTCAAAGAGAAGGAGAAAATGAACATCCTCATAAGAGGCATCTTTAAAGACTAGCAAAAATGGTTAGGTATTATTCAACATGCGAGTAGGATCAGAAGGAAAATAGAAAAAGGAAGAGATAGACATGTTAAAATTGTCTTGAGGAACATGGAAGACAAACATGTGATCCTTAAAAATAGAGAGATGCTTAGGGGAACTTGTATCTTCTTAGAGAAAGATTTGACACTAGCCCAACAGGGAGAACAAAGAAAGGAGTGGGAGAAAGTGAAAATAGCAAGAGAGATAGGAAAATGGGCTTGGTTGAAAAGTATGAAAGATCAAATCAATGAGTTATTCCCACATAAAAAATAGGGATTTAGGGTCCCAAATGAGCTTCTATAATTCGTATCTTGGAATTGTAGGGGCTTCCCTTAGAGGAGAGGTTTGAGGTTGGGGCCCATTATGGAAGGGAATGAAATCATTATTTTTACAAAAACACATGAGCATGATGGTTGCAGGGTCCCTCATTTTAATGGGTACAACAAATTATTAGTTTAGAACAAAGGGACTGAAACTGGCAAAGGGCACAGATGGGTTACGGTGCTAGTTCGGGAAACCTGGAATGGTATCATAGAAATGGTATAAGAAGACCCAAATAAATAGTTCATATGGCTAAAAATAACATACAAAATAACCATAATAATGGTATTTTGGTGTTACTTTGCCCCAAAGAATTCAAAGTTCTATATGAAGAGAAATCTCAATAGCGAGGATCCTTTTGCGGCATTAATGGAAGATATTTCTATCTTCACCACCTTAGGGGACATAATGTTAGTTGGGGAATTCAATGATAGGATAACAAACAATCAATGCCTATAGTTGGGAAGCAAAGAGGGAGAGGATAAAAACCCCCTATGGCTTGAGGAGAATGGGGATTTGAGTTGGGTTAGAACTTCTAGTAATGGTAATGAGAGTGAGACTCATTTTGGGGTTGAGCTTTTTGGTCTTTGTAGCCTATATATCTTCATTATTTGTAATGGTATGTGGGCTTAGCCAAGATCTAGTGGTGTCACTTGTAAAACTTATAATGAGCAGAGTGTGGTAGACTATGTTATTTGCTCCCAAAGTTCTCTATCTAGGTTATTGGAGTTATAAATTGGGAGTTGCCCCTTGGAACTAAACTCTGATCATATGCCTCTATATGTTAATTTTGGCCTTCTAGAAAACAACCAACATAGAGGGCAAGACAAAAAATAGTAAAAGGAGGCACACGTGCAAGGTAAAATCATTGTGAGCCAAGAAAATTAAGATCTCTTTGTTGCTGCCCTTGAACAACAACTTTAGATGGTGAAAAAAAACATAGTGGGGAAAGAAAATAGAGAAGAAAATAGTGAAACTAGGGGGTTTATTTATAGTAATATGCTGATTCTGATAGTCCACAAAGCCTTAAAGGTTAGCAAGATATCTCACACTAAAAAGGTGATTGAAAATACTTGCCTGACTAATTCTTGCTATGATAAAGAGTACAAAGTTTATAATTGATCCTTAAAGAGAATAAGTCTAGCAAGGATAGTAATAAAAAATATTAGCAGCTGGTAAAAGTCAAAAATGAGAGATATATGATATCAAGAAGAAAATTATTACTTTTGTTGGGTAAGCATAACCCAAAAGGCTTTTGGAGAGAGCTACACAAAAGATAAAATAGGTTGAAAACAATATCTCAAGAGACCAATGGCTAGAATATGCCAAGATCTTGTATGAGTGGTCACAGACGAATGATAACCCACTCATTATTATCACTTCTACCAAGCTCTTCTTGGTAGAAGATATCAAGCAAGGAATAAAGAAATTAGTGAGTGGTAAATATAATGACATTGATGGGCTACACGGTGAGTTTCTAAAGTGGGGGGCTGATCTCCTTGCACCCCACATCAAGCATATCTTTAACGTCACTTAGGTTGGCTTTCCTAAAGAATGGACAACTAGTTTTGTTATTCCTCTTTTTAATAGTGGTGACACCAATAACCCCTCTAATTAACACATTATTATGATCACCCCTATTCTAGAAAAATTGTTCGGGAGCATGTTAGAGCGTAGATTCAGTGATTGTGCTGAAAAAAAGGTAAAAAGAGCTAAAGGGTAGGCTGGGTTTACGCCTAAACACTCGACTATCGATCATTGCATGACTCTTAGGCACTTCATCGAGAAGGTTGGGACACCAAAGGTGGGGAAGCTTTCTGTTGATTTTTTGATTTCAAAAAATATTCTGATACGATGCCTAGGGATAAACATTGGAGTAGGATGGAGGAACATGGGATTCCTGAGGAGTATTGAGTAGTTATGCATAGGCTTTATGAGCATGTCAAGGATAAAATCAAAAGTAGAGAGGGTTTGTTTGAATGTTTTTGCAATGACATTGGGGTCAAGCAAGGGTGTCCTTTATCCCCAACTTTATCTGTTCTATATATTGATAAACTTGAAGAGTGGTTACACAAAACCAGCAGAGAAGGCATTCAGTTGTCTTGTTACACGGTGAAGCTCTTTTTGTATGTAAATGATCTTATTCTATTGGCAAAATGTGCCAAATGTTTGATAACTCATTTGAAATCTCTTGAGCTCTTTCGCCAAGAGGTCGAGATGCAGGTAAATACCAACAAAACCAAGATCATAATTTTTTTATTGAAAAGAAAGAAGCAATAGGTTAAACTCATTTTTTAAGGGAACACATTGAAAATAGTTGAAGAGTAAAAGTATCTAGGAATTGTTTTTCACAATACACTCAGTTGGGTGTCTTGTAGGGCGAGCAAGATTCTTGGTGGGTGGAAAACATCTTACTTTCTCTAGAATAGATGTAGGAAAGTTAAACTTTAGGTTTGGAAAACCAAGAAAACCCTTTTTAGGCTGCTGGTCATGCTAGTCGTCCTTTATGGGTGTGAGGTTTGGGGAAACAACATGTCAAACCACAAGTGGAAACAGCTTGAAAGAATTCAAAAACACCTTATTACCAATAATTTCAAAGTCAAATTGATGGCCCCCTATGAAATTATTTTATCGAAAGTGGGTTTTTTTCCGCTAGAGGCATCGACAATTATAAGACTTTTAAGTTAATTAAAAGAGGTGAAAAATATGGATGAGCATCGCTGGCCCAAAATAGTGTTAGGGGAGAGACTTGACCATAGGAAAAAGACATGGATGAAGCAAAACAAGAAGTAGATGGATAAGTGGGACATCAGCTTGCTTGATTGTCCTGACAATAAGGAAGAAATAAAAATGTTTGTGTTAGATAAATTTAGGAATGCGATGTGGTCAAATCAAATTAGCATAAAAGAAGACCTTTATATTAGAGAGTTCAATCTTTCGATAGAGCATGGGGAAAAATAAGATATGTGGGCTGCTCTCAGGGGAAAGGTGAGTATTTTAGTGGCTTAGCGGAGGACTGGGTACCATTGTCTTAGATGTGAGACAGGTAGGTGGATGATTCCCAAAGAAGAGTGCGCTGAAAGATCATGCATTTTTTGCGACAAAGGGGTGGTTGAAACGGAATGGCATTACATCACTGAGTGTGTTGCATATGTGGATATTCGTGGTCAGTTTGATAAAAGCTGGAATGTGAACAGCCTTAGTGAGTTATACGAGGAACCTTGGTTCATCAATACTGCTAGTTTACTGGTCAAAATTCATAGCAGAAGATCTGATCTCGAAAGGAAGTTAAAAATATCTTAAAAGTCTCTTCCCGAGTCCCTTAGACTGCTTTGCCTTGTGGACGTCATTAAAATCTTTCAATCAATCAATCAACTCTTTTGGTCGGTCTATAAAACTGGATCCATAATTGATATTAAAACATATTTATTTTAATCATATAAAAGTCAATACTCTGTTCCATCGACAAAAAAAATTATAATCTATGTCCGTGTTTTTGAATCACGCTTTTCCTTTGCTTACAATTATTTTTCTCCCAGTCCCAGGCATATAAATTATGCGAAAGTCTGAGCACGACTTACAATTACTTAAATGTGATGTCAACGGCATATTGTCCAGCATGCGTTTCTTATTAAAAAAAGCTCTTACAAGTTAGAATAAATCAACTACTCGAATGAATCGAGAATACCTAGTCTTTACCGAAGGAAAAGGGTTGGTATAAGCTGGATTCGTTCAATTACGGTGTATTTTAGGCATACTGATAAGGGAAAGGATTTAATTTTCATTGCCCGTATTTAATATCTGTGATATCATTGGGATAAATATATCAATTTTAAATTTAGGTATAATAATAATGGCTTAATTTGTATTTAATAATAAAAATTAATATTTAATTGTAATATAATATATAAGATGAATGAATATCAAAATGTTATTTATGTATTTTAAGATTAATATAAATTATTTTAAAATTTAATTTTTTCAATTAAAATATATAAAAATTAAAGTAATATAATTATAACATAATAATTTTTTTGATTGATTTTTTATATTTAAATTCTTATTATTAAATAATAAATATAAATCATTCAATAATAAATACAAAGTCTTTTTCTACATTCCAATATTTACTAATTATAAATTGAAGAAATAAAAAATGCTAATTAAAGAAAAGAATCTTGTAGTTTAATGGGAACTGTTTCATAATTTTTTTAATTTTATATAAAATATTATTAAGAAAAACTATTAATGTTTTATCAAAAAAATATTAATTAAAAAATAAATAAAAATATTTGATTGAATAGAAACATGCAATTGCTTTTAAAAAAATTAAAAACTAAAAACACGTTACAAATGTTGCATGAAACCACTACAAACAAAAATATAAAGATAATAGCCGCAAACATGAAATCCCTACCTGAAATCATACCTACTATTAGTAATTAGTTGAGTATAACCAATAAACCCTCCACACAAGGAAAGGAAAATTATTATAATATAGATAGATGCGAGATAGATCTGAGAGAAATTCATGTATTTCCTTCCTTCCTTTAAACTGTTGCCTACTTCAACTCAATCGCTTTCTTTGTATTAATTGTGTATTTTTCCTGTGTCTAGCCTTAATTTATTAGGATTAGTCAATAATGAACACTTGGTGGTGGAGGATTGTTAAAATAAATATAATTCAGTGACCTAGACCTTAGTTCAAACTTATTGGAAAAGCTGTAGATTTCCAAATTTCAATTGATATAAAAATGGATTGGATAGTGAAAAGCAATCCATTGACGCTTAAGAAGAAGGCACATGATTATTTGGAGTATAACAGAGGTTGAAGGTTTTGTATATTTTATGAAGTTTTACTACTTGATATCTCTTTATAGACTAGTTTTTATATGTTTTGTATTTATTTTGCATGTTCTTTTGTGTGAGTTTTTTCTGAAAAAAAGAAGAATGAAGTTTGAAAGGCTCTAAGGTCTTCCTGTTAGTGTGTAGAAAGTATTTTTTTATTATAATCATTTTTTTTTTAAGATTGAAGGTAAATTAACAGTAAAAATAAAGAATAATACAGAAAAAAATTAGCGTATGTTTGAAATTTTATGTCCAACAATTGAATTAAAAATGAGAAAAGAGAAAAAATGATAAAATTATGATAGAAAAAAAATCAATAAATTTAATAGTAAATTAAACATAGAAACAAACGAATATTAGTAACTTGTATCCTAAATGTTTTCAAAGAAAATTATTATTAATATTATATTAATTCATTTCAACTATGGGAAAGATAAACTGGTGGGAGTTTACTCCCATTAGCCGTCTTCCATTCTAAATATTGTTTATAGAATAAGAATGCATAGTTAAAATGTGTTAGGAGTTTGAGAAGAAGACTTAATTAACTAAAATAACAAAAAGTTGGTAGGAAAAATTAAAAATAACAAACTAAAGCTTCAAACTCTCTTTTCCACATCTAACATTGATTTGTGTACTTTACCCCTATGTTCTAGTGAGAATGTATTAGATTACAATTCTATGAGATGTTATTGATCACTGAAATTTTTTTTTTATTAAACATGTATAGAAAGTTTTAATCAAGAAGAAGAATAAATGAAATTTTATAAATATATAGATTCTATTAAAAAAGACAATGTTTACTACTAAAGGGAGTGGAGTTAACCTTGAATAATGTTGCCTCATGAAGAATCCAACAAGGTTTAGCTTTTCAGAATAATCTAATAAAAAAGAAAGCAGACTAATTGCACGTGCACATGACACCAATAGATTTTTTTGTTATGTTACCCAAAATATGCCAATATCTCCACCAAAGCAGGAAAAAAATGGAGAAAAAACTACCCTTCCCCTTAATATAAAGATATTTAAAGTTACCTTAATACTAATAGCACACTAGTAAGGATAACATGTGCATCTTAACTCACCAAGTTGCTTTGTTTGAGATTCCCATGTGTTTGAGCCTTACAAGTGGTATAATTTTTTTTAATAAAAGAATGTGCTAGTTGTTGAATTTGCATCTTAGGAGCAAAATCAATCTTGCATAGCCTAGGATGGCTAAATTTGATTTTGCAAAGAATGACCCTGTGCACAAAAGTACATGGTAAAAACATGCATTTTTTTTAGAGTATAGCTTCCAACACACATAAATGGATTTAATGAAATAAATAAAGTGAATAGTCTAGTGTGAATACTAAGTGATATGTGATCATGAAGACATGCGAGGACATGAAGACAACCAAGGAACAAAATTAGGTGCAAAAAGAAACACTCAATCTAATTTTCTTGTAAAAAAATAAACACACAACGTAATTTATATGAAGTCAGCTAGGTTTGATTATTGTTAATTAAACATACAACCAAACCTATATAGACTAGTATTAAGTTGCATAAATTATAAGTCAAAGAGAAGGGTTAGAGATGAAGATTAATGTGTGCTTTGTCTTAATAGGTAGATAGGATCTTTGTGCATTATAATATTATAATAGCCTATGATTATAGTATAGGCTTGTCGACTAAAGAAAAACATGTCATTAATTGATGTTGTTTGTAGTTACATGGAAGAAGAACCTCGAGTAATGAATCCATAAATGAAAATATGCAAGGGGATTTTTCTACATAATCACCTTAATATTCCTATAAAATAAGGCCTTATATTCATTTGATAGTTAGACAAAGCTTAGAGATCATAAGGGAAAACTCAAAAAGTTGACAGATAATCAGATTAATCTTGAGATAAATATTTATAGAGAGAGTTGGGATGATAAGGCATATATATTAGAGTATTAAATGTAGGATATAAATCTAATAAAGTTTGTAACTCCTACTCAAGAGAACTTATATAATTGTGTTGTTTTATTTATTCAATGAGATCTTGTTTCTATTTAACTCATGTAATATGTGGAGAGATGGAGTGAATATTGAGTCCATTAATTGGTTGTGTGCATAAGGCATCCCTTCATTAGGACCCATCACTGTAACTATATTAGTTCACATTATAGTATTTTAAACCTACATAGAGGTTGGTGGGTTAAAGGAAGCAAAGCACTAAATGTGAGGAAGATAAAAAATGTTATCCACTAAGAGAAGTTGGGGAGATAAAAATGACAAGACTTGATGAAATTTTAGACACGATGTGTGTCATGAGTCAATGTTTATATTCCATTGAAAAGGATATAAAATTAGGATTCATTCAAATGGATGACTAGAGTAATGATCAATATGAAGGAACATACGTATGAGGAACCATAAATGATGAGTATGATGAATAGAGATGAATACAAATAATAGTTGGCTCTTAAGAGCTATCTAGCAAATTAGAGGAGGCACTAAGATGGAAGAGTTGAACTCTTGAGGAAGTTTGAACCCATAAGAATTGATAGACATAATCACTAACATAGGAATACTTTGAAGTCTATGATGTTAGCAACCCACAACATGTAAAGGTGGTGAAGACCAAATTGAATGGTCACATAATGCTATGGTGGAAGGAAGTTCAAAATTAAAAATGCACGAAAGGTAATAAGAATAAATCTTGGTTGGATCAGATGGTCACAAAACTAAAGGGTATATTTATAATTTGATATTATTAGATGAAAGTATTTAATATATTATAGAAGATAAGGTAGAAGGGCCTATTTATAAAGGATTACACATAAAAGTTTTTAAAGATAACCATTAGGTCAAATGATAGTGACTCTAAAAGGGATAAGCTTTTGAGTTACTCTAATAGGAATAAATTATTCATTCAAGAGGAACTAACAGTGGCATGAATGAATATTGTGGAGGTGGATATCAATTTTAACTAAAGGCATTATATAATTTATCATGTACAAAGAAAATAGCACATGAAGAAATGAGATATATGTGCAAGGAATTTGAGTTAATGTGAGAATAAGCTTGTATAAAAATGGTGATAAAAATGTAGTGTCTAACACACATGAAAAATAACAAGAAGGAACACATGAACTTGAGCAAGTGAATGTGTGAGCAAGTACATCCTACTTATTAGGAGATTGAGTGGACGAAAGAGAAGAGTATTCAATAGGACATGTTTTTTATGTATAAATTAGGGATATTATGTGTTTGAATTTTCATAGGTGCTAGTAAAAAGTAGTGGGAAGATCAAGTCTCATGTTCTTTTCTTGGATAGAGATGAATAGTCTTTTGGTTTAATAAATCATTCCCAATAACCAATATGTTGAGAAAAACTCAGGATAATGTGCATATTATTGAATCTCAAGAAGGAGAATAATAAATTGATGGAAACTAATTTTTTTAGAATGATCTGTAAGATGGAAATCAAGTACTATAAGGTAATCATGGTTACCACTAGTATAAAAAATATGGTCTCATGTGAGATGGTTGCAAAACTAAGTTTGAATAAAGTGTCACATTTAAACCAATACAAGGTGTTTTATTTTTAGAAGGGTCACTAGGGTTTGGTAAATGAGCAATGCCTTATAATTTTCAACATATGTGCCTACCAAGATAAGTTATAGTCTTATCTGATGTCAATGGATAGATGTCATCTATTTTTAGGTAGGCCTTTGAAATATGATAAAAATGATGTGCATGACACAAGAGCAAACACATATCTCATCCAAATGTGTGGAAATAAGTCCACCCTCAATAAATTAAAAGTTGAAAAAGATGAGTGAATACTAGTGTTTGCACAAGAGTGGTGATAATAGTTGACAAGATTTTCCTTAATATGGTGTAAAAGGAGAGTTATTATGTGATTATTACAAAACTAACATAAGATAATTAATAATTCATAAATAAAGAAAAGGATGAACCAATTTTATGTGAAATTAAGGATTTCTTAGATGAGCTCATTGACATTATTATAAGTGACCTACCAGAAGGACTAATACCATTGTGTAGTGTAAGTCATCATATGTTATTGATTGTAGGAGATAGTTTTCCATACAAGGTGGAATACTAGATTAAACCTCGAGCAAATGAAAATAATTGTGTGCAAGTTATTATATCTTAGATTTATCATGTAAAAAGTTTAATCCTATAGTGTTAGCACTAAACAAGGGAAGATAGTGGCATATGTTCATGGATATGAGTGTCATAAAAAAGATAAAGATAAAGTGGATTCAAATTAACATAAATGAATTAAATGATGTATTGATTAAGTGGAGAAAGGTATTTCTATAAAATTGATCTTAAGAGTGGGTACCACCAAATCATGATAATTGAAGAAGATGAAGGGAAGACGAACATCAAGAAAGAGTAGGGACTCTATAAATTTCTACTAATTTAATTTTTTTTGAAAAACAAATTAAGCATGTTCATGAAGTTAATTATTGAAGTGTCAAATCCATTCATTCTAAATTATTTCATTATATGCTTAGATGTTATACTAGTGTTTAATAAGACAATAGAGAAACACCTACTACATATATGGAATGTCTTGTAGATATTATATAAGGAGAGTTTATTGATAAATTTAAATAAATGTAGCTTTATGAAGATAAAATCAATATTATTTGGTTTTGAAATATCCCAAAAATGAATTCAGATGGATCTAGAAAAGGTGCAAGTGATATTAGAATGGATTTCATGGAAGAGCGCATTTGAGTAATAAATTGTCATGGCCTAGAAATATTTTATATAATGTTTAATATAAAATTTAATGGGGTTTTCGTAAAAATAATAAAAATATTTTGAGGAGAACATAGGGCATTAACGTGGATAGATAAACCTAGAAAAAAGTTTTTAGAATTTGAAAAATGAGAGTTACCAAGAAGTTGATATAGGGAGAAATGAAGAAGAGAGAGTGTATTAAAATGCAAATAAATAATAATAATAATAATAATAATAATAATAATAATAATAATAATAATAATAATAATAATAATAATAATAAACCCCAAGGGTGTGAAAAATTAAAAAATTCTTTCTTTAAATCACAAACATGATAGTTTTTTAAACAATGGTGCTTTTATACAATATTAGCGAAGATGCAATATTGGCATCATGCAAGTTGTATCAAAAATTATACACTACAACATTGTAATTTTGTAATGATCCGTACATAATATTCTATAAATAAAATATGTATAAAATAATATAGATATCTTATACATTTAGTATTCAAAAGGATTTACATAATTCTTCCTATTGCCAAAATTGGTTAGAAGATTTTTGTTTATATACAACGTAAATGGTCTCATAAATACAAGTGGTTGTAAGCGGAGGTAAAAATTATAATTTTGTGTTCCAATTACTATTTAGTGTATTTGAACATGTCATCATGCAAATTTGACTAAGTAGTATTTACAAATACAATATTTACTAAATAAAAAATATAAAATACTAAGAAATTTTCTTACTAACTAGTAAAAATACTTCCTAAATGTGTAAGTAGTAATGCACACCTATATTACAATTCTCATCTCATCCTTGTAGGGTTAAGGGATGACAATGTCATACCTTCCTTTCACCTCTAAGTAGAGATGATGGAAGCGGGTTATCGACCCTTTGGGAAATCCCCCATCTACCCATGTATTTTTTATTTTATAGATTAATATCTCTCTATGCAAATATTCATTTTATTTTTTATAAGAATTTTCATTTATAAATAATTTTTACACTTCTAATTCAAATTTTTATTAATATCAGTGCAAATATTGAAACATATAAAACAAAAAATTTAATGTATGAATCAATCAAGATGGATTGTTTGAATTCATAAGTGGAGAGGGGCTTGTATAAGATACAGAGGGGATTACCAATTTGATTTTTCCAATCCTATTGTTCTTCATTTTGAAACTCAATATAAACAATTACATTTTTCTACTAAACTAACTTTTTATTTTAAACTAACTATTAATTAAAGTAGAGTAATAGATTTATCTTTCACACATTTGTTACAACTACATGATAAAGAAAAATAAGACTCAAGTAAGGAAGCCCACCTCTTCTCCACCACTTGTTGAATAAAATATGAAATCTCATGAGTATAACAAGAAGATCTCAACAAAAATCCTTCAAGCTCCTTCCCAAAAAAATCTCTAATTAATATTTGGTCTACCCCAAAAAGAGGACCAAGTGGGGAAATAAAATAAAAATTCATATACAAACTTCCATCGATTTTCATTAATTAAGGGATTACCCTCCTTAGAGAAGAATTCACTTCTACTTATATGCCTCTATTTTTTTAGTATTATCTTACATGTCATTATGTGTTTACTTTCATAAGTAAACCCACCCTTACCCATTTCTAAAAAAATCATTAACTTCACTATAATGCCCATAATTATTATTATATCCTTATTAATATCTCTTATATGTACCATGTGGGTATACTTTCACAAGCAAAGCTAATTTTTTACACACATATTTAATTCCTTACATTATTACATGGAATTCTTATAATCCAATTATTTTTTATACACATTTAATTTTTCACTCGAACTAGTTGTAGAATTCAACCAAACTTAGGCTACAATCCTAACTCTTATAAGCTGCATAACAAGCCTACTATCAAGAGAACACAGATTTCCTAGAAGGCCTATGTAACAATTGATTTTTACTTTTAAATATTAAAAATTTAAAATAAAATCATATTAAAATACATTATATAAAATCATTCTTGGTTAAATTAATCTTCTTCAAATAATCATTGCATAAATGATAATGATTTATTATTCACACAAGGTGGGAAAATAATTTGAATTTACTCATATTATATGGGTTCATAAAAAGTGATAAACACAACAAAATTGACAAGGGAATAATATATCAATAATAGGGATATTACAATTATTGATTGTCATTAACACTTATTAGTATAAGAGTTGGTGTACTTTGGGTAGTAACATCTATTTGGCTATTATTTATTACAACTAGTCATTATTTTAAACGTTAGATTATTTTGAGATGTTATTTTTAGTGTAGGATTTTCATAATTTTAATTTTACCTACACGGTTGTTAGTCAGCTTGTTTTGGGTTATTAAATTTATTAAGGGAAATACCCTTAATGTGATTTATAATTATGAGTTGAGTTGTTATGTTTTTGGTGATCGAATATCTCAGAATATAATGCACATGCTTTGTTTAATTTATCTAATGAATCATTTAATAAAAATTTATGAATCCCACTATTTATTTCCATTTCTCTCACCTAGTCTTAGGGATTTTTTGTAATCTACGATGTACAAAAATCTTGGACTGATCTAACATGGTATAAGAGCTCTGATCTGACGATGATTTTCCTATATATTAAATCTTTGGTGACATCTTACATGTATTCTTATTAGTTTTATTATTACAATTCATAAGGAATCAAAACCCTTACCTGAGTGACATCTTACCTTAGTGATTTTTCCTTATAGCATTCTTGTTAGTTTTGTTTATTTTTAACAATCTCTTAGGTTTGGTGAGATTTTGATGAAAATTCATGAAAACTATACAACAAGAGTCTCCAATCACAAAAATAAAACACCATCAGATTCGTGAGGAATAAAAACCCTAAAATTGATTATAAACATGACATATATTGGTGAAAGTGATTTTCAATCTTTTTAGAGAAGTTTAGGGCCTTTTTTGGTCATTGCACATATATCCGTACAATGGGTGTCTAAAATTATGACATAATTTAAGGGTTTTAATTAGTTTTTCAAGTAATGAAATAGGTATATATTAGTTTATTTCGGATCCTTACCAAATCCACATATTTTAATGGTTTTTAGTGTTGACAGAGTTTCTAAGCCTTGCAAGTAGTTTAGATAGTTTCTGGTCTAGGTTAAAGTTTTCTCATTAAGAATACAAGCCTCAATAGAATTTTTAGACAATGTAAGAATTAAACCTTGGATTTAATTTCATCCCTCACTCTTCACATGGTGGCTTTTTATGAACCTACTTACATACCTTGTAGACTTTGATACCTCTACTTGCATGCCTCGTCACTCCTAATGACCATGTTCAAAAACATTGCAGATGCTAGTGAACTTACTAAAAACACATATGTACCCCAATGAGACATTTATCACACTAATTATAACATAAAAACCATTCTATCATATCTATAAAAATAAAATTTTACTTCCATATTGCTTAGTAGAACTAGATGGCAATGCCAACTAACCCTATAGATACTATGCACCCATTTTGCCTGTTGTAACATCCTCAAGGTCGTAAAATTTAACCAAGTGAAAAGTGATAATAATAATTAGAAATATGTATTATTTTTTTGATGATGAAATTCAGTCATCAATCAAAATAGTGTGAAAAATAACAAGAAGGAACACATGAACTTGAGCAAGTGAATGTGTGATCAAGTACATCCTACTTATTAGGAGATTGAGTGGACGAAAGAGAAGAGTATTCAATAGGACATGTTTTTTATGTATAAATTAGGGATATTATGTGTTTAAATTTTCATAGGTGCTAGTAAAAAGTAGTGGGAAGATCAAGTCTCGTGTTCTTTTCTTGGATAGAGATGAATAGTCTTTTGGTTTAATAAATCATTCCCAATAACCAATGTGTTGAGAAAAACTCAGGATAATGTGCATATTATTGAATGTCAAGAAGGAGAATAATAAATTGATGGAAAATAATTTTTTTAGAATGATGTGTAAGATGGAAATCAAGTACTATAAGGTAATCATGGTTACCACTAGTATAAAAAATATGGTCTCATGTGAGATGGTTGCAAAACTAAGTTTGAATAAAGTGTCACATCTAAACCAATACAAGGTGTTTTATTTTTAGAAGGGTCACTAGGGTTTGGTAAATGAGCAATGCCTTATAATTTTCAACATATGTGCATATCAAGATAAGTTATAGTCTTATCTGATGTCAATGGATAGATGTCATCTATTTTTAGGTAGGCCTTTGAAATATGATAAAAATGATGTGCATGACACAAGAGAAAACACATATCTCATCCAAATGTGTGGAAATAAGTCCACCCTCAATAAATTAAAAGTTGAAGAAGATGAGTGAATACTAGTGTTTGCACAAGAGTGGTGATAATAGTTGACAAGATTTTACTTAATATGGTGTAAAAGGAGAGTTATTATGTGATTATGACAAAACTAACATAAGAGAATTAATAATTCATAAATAAAGAAAACGATGAACCAATTTTATTTGAAATTAAGGATTTCTTAGATGAGCTCATTGACATTATTATAAGTGACCTACCAGAAGGACTAATACCATTGTGTAGTGTAAGTCATCATATGTTATTGATTGTAGGAGATAGTTTTCCATACAAGGTGGAATACTAGATTAAACCTCGAGCAAATGAAAATAATTGTGTGCAAGTTATTATATGTTAGATTTATCATGTAAAAAGTTTAATCCTATAGTGTTAGCACTAAACAAGGGAAGATAGTGGCATATGTTCATGGATATGAGTGTCATAAAAAAGATAAAGATAAAGTGGATTCAAATTAACATAAATGAATTAAATGATGTATTGATTAAGTGGAGAAAGGTATTTCTATAAAATTGATCTTAAGAGTGGGTACCACCAAATCATGATAATTGAAGAAGATGAAGGGAAGACGAACATCAAGAAAGAGTAGGGACTCTATAAATTTATACTAATTTAATTTTTTTTGAAAAACACATTAAGCATGTTCATGAAGTTAATTATTGAAGTGTCAAATCCATTCATTCTAAATTATTTCATTATATGCTTAGATGTTATACTAGTGTTTAATAAGACAATAGAGAAACACCTACTACATATATGGAATGTCTTGTAGATATTATATAAGGAGAGTTTATTGATAAATTTAAATAAATGTAGCTTTATGAAGATAAAATCAATATTATTTGGTTTTGCAATATCCCAAAAATGACTTCAGATGGATCTAGAAAAGGTGCAAGTGATATTAGAATAGATTTCATGGAAGAGCGCATTTGAGTAATAAATTGTCATGGCCTAGAAATATTTTATATAATGTTTAATATAAAATTTAATGGGGTTTTCATAAAAATCATAAAAATATTTTGAGGAGAACACAGGCCATTAACGTGGATAGATAAACCTAGAAAAAAGTTTTTAGAATTTGAAAAATGAGAGTTACCAAGAAGTTGATATAGGGAGAAATGAAGAAGAGAGAGTGTATTAAAATGCAAATAAATAATAATAATAATAATAATAATAATAATAATAATAATAATAATAATAATAATAATAATAATAATAATAATAATAATAATAATAATAATAATAATAATAATAATAATAATAATAATAATAATAAACCCCAAGGGTGTGACAAATTAAAAAATTCTTTCTTTAAATCACAAACATGACAGTTTTTTAAACAATGGTGCTTTTATACAATATTAGCGAAGATGAAATATTGGCATCATGCAAGTTGTATCAAAACTTATACACTACAACATTGTAATTTTGTAATGATCCATACATAATATTCTATAAATAAAATATGTATAAAATAATATAGATATCTTATACATTTAGTATTCAAAAGGATTTACATAATTCTTCCTATTGCCAAAATTGGTTAGGAGATTTTTGTTTATATACAACGTAAATGGTCTCATAAATACAAGTGGTTGTAAGCGGAGGTAAAAATTATAATTCTGTGTTCCAATTACTATTTAGTGTATTTGAACATGTCATCATGCAAATTTGACTAAGTAGTATTTACAAATACAATATTTACTAAATAAAAAATATAAAATACTAAGAAATTTTCTTACTAACTAGTAAAAATGCTTCCTAATGGTTTAAGTAGTAATGCACACCTATATTACAATTCTCATCTCATCCTTGTAGGGTTAAGGGATGACAATGTCATACCTTCCTTTCACCTCTAAGTAGAGATGATGGAAGCAGGATATCGACCCTTTGGGAAATCCCCCATCTACCCATGTATTTTTTATTTTATAGATTACTCTCTCTCTATGCAAATATTTATTTTATTTTTTATAAGAATTTTCATTTATAAATAATGTTTACACTTCTAATTCAAATTTTTATTAATATTAGTACAAATATTGAAACATATAAAACAAAAAATTTAATGTATGAATCAATCAAGATGGATTGTTTGAATTCATAAGTGGAGAGGGGCTTGTATAAGATACAGAGGGGATTACCAATTTGAGTTTTCCAATCCTATTATTCTTCATTTTGCAACTCAATATAAACAATTACATTTTTCTACTAAACTAACTTTTTATTTTAAACTAACTATTAATTAAAGTAGAGTAATAGATTTATCTTTCACACATTTGTTACAACTACATGATAAAGAAAAATAAGACTCAAGTAAGGAAGCCCACCTCTTCTCCACCACTTATTGAATAAAATATGAAATCTCATGAGTATAACAAGAAGATCTCAACAAAAATCCTTCAAGCTCCTTCCCAAAAAAATCTCTAATTAATATTTGGTCTACCCCAAAAAGAGGACCAAGTGGGGAAATAAAATAAAAATTCATATACAAACTTCCATCGATTTTCATTAATTAAGGGATTACCCTCCTTAGAGAAGAATTCACTTCTACTTATATGCCTCTATTTTTTTAGTATTATCTTACATGTCATTATGGGTTTACTTTCATAAGTAAACCCACCCTTACCCATTTCTAAAAAAATCATTAACTTCACTATAATGCCCATAGTTATTATTATATCCTTATTAATATCTCTTATATGTACCATGTGGGTATACTTTCACAAGCAAAGCTAATTTTTTACACACATTTAATTCCTTACATTATTACATGGAATTCTTATAATCCAATTATTTTTTATACATATTTAATTTTTCACTCGAACTAGTTGTAGAATTCAACCAAACTTAGGCTACAATCCTAACTCTTATAAGCTGCATAACAAGACTACTATCAAGAGAACACAGATTTCCTAGAAGGCCTATGTAACAATTGATTTTTACTTTTAAATATTAAAAATTTTAAATAAAATCATATTAAAATACATTATATAAAATCATTCTTGGTTAAATTAATCTTCTTCAAATAATCATTGCATAAATGATAATGATTTATTATTCACACAAGGTGGGAAAATAATTTGAATTTACTCATTATATGGGTTCATAAAAAGTGATAAACATAAAAAAATTGACAAGGGAATAATATATCAATAATAGGGATATTACAATTATTGATTGTCATTAACACTTATTAGTATAAGAGTTGGTGTACTTTGGGGTAGTAACATCTATTTGGCTATTATTTATTACAACTAGTCATTATTTTAAATGTTAGATTATTTTGAGATGTTATTTTTAGTGTAGGATTTTCATAATTTTAATTTTACCTACACGGTTGTTAGTCAGCTTGTTTTGGGTTATTAAATTTATTAAGGGAAATACCCTTAATGTGCTTTATAATTATGAGTTGAGTTATTATGTTTTTGGTGATCGAATATTTCACAATATAATGCACATGCTTTGTTTAATTTATCTAATGAATCATTTAATAAAAATTTATGAATCCCACTATTTATTTCCATTTCTCTCACCTAGTCTTAGGGATTTTTTGTAATCTACGATGTACAAAGATCTTGGACTGATCTAACATGGTATAAGAGCTCTGATCTGATGATGATTTTTCTATATATTAAATCTTTGGTGACATCTTACATGTATTCTTATTAGTTTTATTATTAGAGTTCATAAGGAATAAAAACCCTTACCTGAGTGACATCTTACCTTAGTGATTTTTCCTTATAGCATTCTTGTTAGTTTTGTTTATTTTTAACAATCTCTTAGGTTTGGTGAGATTTTGATGAAAATTCATGAAAACTATACAACAAGAGTCTCCAATCATAAAAATAAAACACCATCAGATTCGTGAGGAATAAAAACCCTAAAATTGATCATAAACATGACATATATTGGTGAAAGTGATTTTCAATCTTTTTAGAGAAGTTTAGGTCCTTTTTTGGTCATTGCACATATATCCGTACAATGGGTGTCTAAAATTATGACATAATTTAAGGGTTTTAATTAGTTTTTCAAGTAATGAAATAGGTATATATTAGTTTATTTCGGATCCTTACCAAATCCACATATTTTAATGGTTTTTAGTGTTGACAGAGTTTCTAAGCCTTGTAAGTAGTTTAGATAGTTTCTGGTCTAGGTCAAACTTTTCTCATTAAGAATACAAGCCTCAATAGAATTTTTAGACAATGTAAGAATTAAACCTTGGATTTAATTTCATCCCTCACTCTTCACATGGTGGCTTTTTATGAACCTACTTACATACCTTGTAGACTTTGATACCTCTACTTGCATGCCTCGTCACTCCCAATGACCATGTTCAAAAACATTGCAGATGCTAGTGAACTTACTAAAAACACATATGTACCCCAATGAGACATATATCACAGTAATTATAACATAAAAACCATTCTATCATAGCTATAAAAATAAAATTTTACTTCCATATTGCTTAGTAGAACTAGATGGCAATGCCAACTAACCCTATAGATACTATGCACCCATTTTGCCTGTTGTAACATCATCAAGGTCGTAACATTTAACCAAGTGAAAAGTGATAATAATAATTCGAAATATGGATTATTTTTTTGATAATGAAATTCACTCATCAATCAAAATAGTGTGGTTGAGTTGATTCAAATTATTTTCCAACACTATTTATGCCCAAATTTCTCATGTGAGCTCAAATTTTCAAATGGTAATAAATTTTTATGAATAAATAAAATTTGAGTGAAACGTTATTAAAAGTGCCTAATATTTTGTGTTATATGCATTGGTTACATTTTTGGTTCTTCTAAATCTACATATTTCTCACAAATTTTACCTCTTAGATGAATTATTAGTAGAGCCTGACATCCCTCTGGTGCTTTGTACATATGCACTAATTGCTCAAGACACATTCTTAGATATGTGTAATGTTTATATGAGTGTGATTGTATTTTAAAATTTAGGGGTGGGGTCACTAGTAATAGTTCTAATGGTTATAATTTGGTGTTTTCATTCTTTAATGACTCTTTTAGACATTCTCATTTTTAGCATTATATAGATTCCTACACTTATTGCTTATTTGGACTCATTCTTAGTTTTACCCAATGCACTCTTCATGAGAATGCATTATTATTGTCACTAAGGGGTCAGTGCAATTTTTTTTTAGTCTTTCACTTCTTTGGTGTCTTCCCTAATTCCTGTTAATTTCACTTGAGATTTATGTTGGGGAAAGCTTACTCTACACTAGTGGTTTTTCTTGGAAAAATTAACTATACTTATTTGTATGCTTACATGGAACACTTATCACAAAAAAATAATAATAATCGTATACCATTCCAATATGGATAGATTCAAGATCTCACTAACTCTGAAAATTACATTACATGGGATAAAAATTGTGATAAGGTTCATGGTACCTTGCTGTTGCACATTTTATGGGATCTACATAACCATGTGCAACTCACCATGTGCCACAACATTATTTGGATCACATTTTAATTTCCTTTTAGATATCCTAATGATATTTCTATAACTCTTACTCATCTCTCTATTATCTCTTTATATTCTAATATACTCTTTTCTCCTACTCCTATTTCCTTTGACAATGCATCCGTGGTGGACGGTGTTCTTCCTTTTGTCGAGCCACCACTACAGGATGAGATTATACATGACCTCAACTATCACACTACATATTCTACTTCCCTTACTATGAATGATGTTATTATTCTAAATCCATCTCAAATTTGTAATTCAAAGGACAATATTATTTTTAGTGATAGTATACCTTTTGAGAGATTCAATGACTCTTCTCTTCTTGTACATATTTAGTTTGTAGATCTATGTGTTTGATCTATAGTTTTTTTCTTTAAATTCAAAGGTATTTGTTCCATTATCTACACTTCATATGGAAATTCCTTTAGTTAATGATTAATGCCATTATTTTTTATCGGATTCACTTATACTTGATGACGTTTTTGAGCCTCAACACATCTCTCAGATTTATAACTCTTCTTCTAGCAAAGATGACTACAATAGTGATTGGGACACACCTCTACCATCTCCTTGTCACCTTAAAGGTTTTGAGGAGTTAGTTATTTATCCACCTACATCTACTCCAATTTCAACATTACAGGGTGAGGTACATTGATCTAGTACTCATTAGACATTGGGCAGTTTATTCCATAGGTTAAAGACATTATAATGTCCATTTTAACCTCTATTTTTGTTGCACCATATTTGCATAAAGAATTTCTCCTTCTTATTATGCATGAGGACTATAATTATTTTTTTGGAGATCCATCAAGAACTTGGTGAACATATTTACTATTCTATGGTGATCCACTCTTCATTACACCTACTTTTGATAGGTTCACTTTAGCGGCATTGCATTTAATTCATATGCATGATCTTGTAAAGTCTATGTCACACTTCTCTTTTAGACCTTACTTAGCATTATTTGTATTGATACATCCTTCATATTCCATTATATAATACCTATACATCCAATACGCCATTTATTTCTTGTTTTTTGAAAGTGAAGAAACATTAGTCGATGCAGATGGAACTTCATCAATGTTCAAGTAGAGGATTTCATCAATGACATTCATAATTTTATGAGATCTAATATAGGTACCTTCAAAATGTTCCATGGGGATATTTTACTTCTTCTCTCCATGTTCTCTAATTATCTCATTTTTAGATGCATTTTAGTTGTATAAAATGTCCTTAGAGTATACACTATCTCTCTCTTTGCTCTCTTATGGAGAGGAATTTTGTCCAATGGGTTTTCTCCTTTTCTCCACTTTATGGGAGTTGCATTGTGTTTGGGTACCTCATCATGGATTGTTGTCAAGACACAATTCTTCAAACCATACTAAGATATGCTTTAGAGGGTGTTAGTGTAGGAGATTTCCTAGTTTTGGTTTTATTTACATGATGTTTATTTGGATTGTTTAGGTTTATTAAGGTTATTATTGAAAATACACTTAACATATTTTTCAATTGTGATTTGATTTATTTCCTTTTTAGTGACCTAATATATCACTTTATAATGTACCTCCATTGTATTTTTTGTCTAATGAATCACTAAATAAATATTTATAGATCCCATTTATAATTTGCATTACTTCACCTACTCCTACGATTTTTGTGTAATATGTGATGTTCAACGATATTGAATTGATTCGACATGGTAACATAACTCTGATATAATGGCCTTCTTTCTATTTTATAAATCCTCAATGAGATCATATCTACTATCATTCTTTTTAATTTTCTTGATTTTTGGTGACTTCATAAGTAAGGTGGGATTTTGTGAAAATCCATGAAACCTATAAACCTGAAGTCTCCATTCATAAAATGAACAATGACATTATATTTAGAAGGCATGAAAACCCTAAAATTGATTGTAAGCATGACATATATGTTGGAGTAAGTGTTAAGCTTAATTACGGAGTTGGTTATGTAGTTGATGTATGTTGAATATTTGCATCACTATTTTATGCATGAAAATATTCTCTAGCAACTAATCTTGGTTTCATACAACAAATTGTAATTGCATGAAACCAACTCATATTGCCTATTTATTAGGCATTCCCTATTCTTCTCCTATCATGTTGGTGAAGAGAGATTTAAAGATTTGTAAATCCTTTAAAGGAATAATGAGACTGGACTGTGCATATTTTTGTGATGTTTTCTATGCTAATGGTTTACAAGAATGGTCCTACAGAATTATGAGTTCATTCTGAACTTCGACATGGTATCAGATTAGCTCTATACACCCATTAATCTGGGTTGCAAAATAGTGGTAGAAACTATTATTTTACATTGAATAAATTTTGCATTCAAGTTTACACATCTTACCTTTGATTGGTTTTACATGTCCATACACCTCTCCATCTAGGCTGTAGAATTTGCCATTCCCTGTGCATTGTTTGTTTTTGTTGGTTCTCAGAGTGTCCAAACATGCCACACAAATATTCATACAAAGACTATGCAACAAGGTACCTCGAACCTGGCCAGATCTCGATCCAAAATGAAATAGAAGGCGGAGATCGACATGCAGCCCCTATTTTATTGTAGCAAAGTTCAAATACGCCGGTGCTGGATTGACATTTTTTGGGTGCTGCAACATTATTTTTGATCAATCAGTAGTTTGCATGTCGAGCTTGGGACTCAGTCACTGTCCTATATGCACAGGGTGCTTGTTTTGACACATGTCAATGACACATTATTATTCATTCTACAACTGACATCAATATTTGGATTTTGCTTCTTGTTTGCCTACCATCAGGGTTTTTTGAAGGCACTATTTTGTTGGTATGGCATATTTTATTTTTATCTGATGAGATCGGGTGTCAGAGGATGATAGATTTCATTCATGATGAACCTGTTTGTGTTCGACAGATTGGCGGTGGTGAGGTTCGATCCATAGACCTGCTCATGCATAGTCTGTATAGTGTGGCTTAGATCTAAATCTACGGATTTTGCATCATTATTTTAACATTCTAAATCTCCTAATAGCTCTAGACACAAGCTGAATGACTCTCGATCTTGGTGCTTTAATCTTCAAACAGTCCGCCACTCATCAGGAGAATTATTTAGCAGATTTTTTAGGACCTGCTTTGGCGTTCTTGCCTTTCGACTGCTCCTCGGTCTTCATTCTAGGCTATATGTTCTATTGAATCGTTAGCTAACCGCCAACAGTCTCGGCAATGTCATCGACGATTTTTTAATAGTTCTTCTTGGCTTACTACTCGTCCGTTCTTTTGCCACATGGTTTAACCGCCAGTTGCCTGTTACAACCTGCGTGCTTGTATAGAAAAGGAATCATGTTTATCTGGCATCTCACTATCATGGCCAAGAATCTGAGTTGGATAGCTGGCAGATGAGACTCTCCATCCATAGTGGTTCGAGGTGCCTGGAGCTTTTAATAAAACTGTGATTTCTTTAAACCTTGCAGATTTAGAACTAAAGGTGTGGTTACTTATTAATTTTTTAATGTCATTTTTGTAAAGAAAGTATTAATAATAATCTATGTTGTATTCAATTCATATTGGGATTCGTTATGATTCAATTCGATGAAACTTTCTCAGAACTGCGGTTAGTAGTTCGAGCCCTAACTCTCTAATTATGTATTTTTCGGAAAGACATTTATAAAAGGGAACCATATTATTTTGGAGGCAACTTATATTAATAAGTGGTGGCACATTGTAAAGGGGGTTGATTATTAAATTGGTGCAATAGTTTTATGTTGGAACATTTTTAAGAGGAGTTTATTATAAGTTGGAGGGATCATTTCAAGTGACCTAAAATAATTTAGTGGTGGTCAATTGTAATAGAAGGTTTTCAATAGGTGCATAATATATTGTACTTACTTTTTATCTCATTAGTTAAAAATGGAGAGTGCGGTCTTGTCTTACAATCAGTTAAATCCCTTTGCAAAAAAATTTATTATTTTGTATAATTTGTATATAGGACCTATTTTAAGTAGAGTTCAACATCTCAATTTATAATGTTTTTTTCCTCTTTTATGCCATTTGTACTTGCAGACACATTTTCGGTGGTAACCGATGTCCTTCTTTGGCCATTTTTAACATGTTTTATTTTTCATGACTCTGAGTATAGATTATTGTATGTTCGAACCACTCAATTCCTCAAACTACACTTATAGATGAAGGGATTCTGAAAAAAATTTCTTAGTGACATTCCTATTTTCAAAGATGAGGATTATATTATATAGATTGCATCCTTAAAAAAGTAGGCACTTTTGTTTATTCACCTCCATGTTTTTGAGAGTTTTTAGTCTCATATTGTGAATGCCATGTCACCTAAGGAAGCATGAGACATTATCTATGTATTGTTTATAAGGTCGCTTCCCCTCCACATGTCCCTCCTTTTCCTTCCTCTCAGAGTGAGGATTCTTCTATTCGTGACATTGTTTCTCCACCATCTTCTCACGTTTGTAAGGATGAGTTTTTTTAAGGTTATTTGCATGACAACTCTTTGGCATTTTTGTCTTCTCCTATTAGTACTTGTCCACTTTTAATTGTTAGTGAGGACATATTTTTTGATAATGAGACATTTATACCACCTCTTCTTACTACTCATGATGTAGATTTAATTACTAGTGGTTACATGGATGAGGTACCTTCACCTTCTCCACCTACTGATACACTTTATGTTACAATGGTAGTTGTTCCTATTTTTAATTTTAGTATGACTCTTGGCAATACCCTACTAACTCTGAAGCAAGCCATTGATCATATGCTCTATTTCCTAGTACTTCAAGAAGCAAAAAAGAAACTTTTGATGTAGAATTCTCTTTTGTGCTCCCTGATTCATGGAAAGGATACCCTTATATGCTATTTGAAGAAGAAACTAGTTGGCATACAACATCAATCTAATACTCCATCATTTACTAAATCTGGTATGCATCCACTTGACGAAACTTTATAGTATGATATATTAGAATCTAATTAATCTATTCTTCATGTCGATACTATTGTACCAACTATTGATGCACACTCTACACATCCCACTCCAATTCCACCAGCACATATGCTTGCTTCTTTTGAGCAACATACCATTGGGTTTGGATCCTATATGCTTCATTTCGTGGATCATACTACCAGACTTTTAGGCATTGAAAAGTGTTCATAGAGCATTCCTTACCCTATTCAACCTATTATATGGATTTTTAAGCATGGCCTTGGTTATTATGTAGGAGCATCATCTTCATTGGGATCTATTGATAGAGATCCATATTTTTTCAGCTCAACTCTTTGTGAAGATTACGATCTACATATGGGCTCTTTTGCACCTTCACTCAGGCCTAATAAACTTGAGAATATAGTGTTCAAACATGATCTACTTGATACTTCTTTGTATGTTACCTTGAATTCTTCTACTCTAGACTCTGTACCCACACATATGCATGCATTTTCATCCATCATTCATTTTCATTTGAAGTAGATTTCTAATCATTCTTGGTGGCATAAGAATAATTCTTGGTGAGGACACTACAAAAATCACTCCTCCACTTTTTGGCGTGTGTGGACATACTTCTTTAGGTGTTGCGCTCACTGTTAATACAACAAGAATGGTCAACTCTTTGTGAAGACTAGAATGTGCATATTTTTTAGATATTTTATATGGTAATGGTTTACAAGAATGGTCCTACAAAATTATGAGTCCATTCTAAACTATTACAATATATTGTCGAAAATGAGTTTTACCATTCTTTGAGGGGTTGAGGGCTTTTTTTAGTCATTACATGTATATCCATACAATAGGATTCTAAAAAATAGGAAATGAATTCATGGTTTTTCATAGTTTTTCATAGTTTTTTGAGTTATCAAATAGGACTCTTTTAGATTTTTGATGATCAATAAAAAATATATAAATCTTAATTTTTTCTAGTGTTGGTGGAGTTTGTAACCCTTGCAAGTAGTTTTATTAGTTTTTAGTCTAGGTTAAACTTTTCACATTGAAAAAATAGGTTTCAACAAACATTTTGTCTTAATTGAGCATTAAACCTTAAGCAAAATTTAATCCCTACTAAAGTATAAATTATATTTTCATGTCCCTACTCATAGACCTTTTAGTCTTCAACACCTCTAATTACATGCCTCAAAAATATTGAGAACCCTACTTACACACACTACAGACTCTAGATCTAATGATGACAACACAATAGATCTAATTGACTATTCTAGAATACCTTTTATAACTTCATTACCATACTATCACACTTGGAAGAAATTGATGATCTTGCTAACATGCATATTTGAACTTGATGATAGTGCCAATAACCCCTATGGATTTTAGCCACCCATTTGTCATGATGTGATGTCTATTAGGCCATCAAATTTAACCATGTGAAAAGCGGTATAATTCCTTGGAAATTTGGAATAAGTTTTATATGATGCCATTCGTATATGAATCATATTAAAAAAAAGAGCAAGGGGGGAGTGGATTCAAAATATTTTTCACCAGTATTTATACCAAATAATTTCATGTGATCTCAAATTTTCAAATGATTATAAATTTTCTTTTCATTGGGCCACCTAGTCTGTACTTGTACTATTAAAATAACATCTAATGGAAGGGGTTCATGGTGGAAAGATTCTAGGAATATTAATTTGATAGTGAATGAGAATCTCAATGATAAATCAAGACTTGGTGGTTCTATTGTTTAGAATATCCTACAAAAAATACTACTATTTCTCATGAGATGAATAAGAACTTTGAAGCTCAATCTCAAGGGCAACTCAATCTCTTGAGTAAAGTTTTAGATATTAGTACAAAGACTTAGAAGGTTATTTCATCAATGCCATTGGATCAAGGCCACCCTATAATCAAGTCTCCTATTCTAGAGGTTTTTCTTTCAGTGTTCACTAAGGAAGGAAATGAGGAATGGATGGAGGTGGGTAAGAAAAAAAGAAGAAACCATAAACCCAGACCCCCACCCTTTTCTTGGACAAGGCTTGAGTGCTTTTCCTTTATTTTTACCACTAAATCTAGACAATGATGTCTTTGTTTTTGTGTGTAATCTATAATCTAGTTGTGTTCGAGTCGCCTTATGACTATGTTCTGGTTGTTTTGTTGCTTTGGTTTGTTCTAATTCTATTTGATAGTTTGGCTGCCTTTCTTTTTGCGTATTGTCCATCTAGGTTTTTGGTACCATTTTTATTTTTGTCTCTATTTTTTCCATCTAGTTTTTAATCCCTTTTTTTTAATTATAGTATGGTCCCTATCATAAAACCATTTACCAATATTCAAAAAAATGTAGATTTGAGTGTCATCTTATTCAAAAGTGGCTATTTTTTTATTTCTCTATGTATTTGTTATATTTTTGGGCCTCATAAAGCTACCTATTTTACACATGTTACATGTCTTCCATGCGTTATCAATAGATCTTGATAATCATCCAGTCCTTTGTACTTATGCATCTATTACTCAAGACACATTTTTGGTAGTATACGATGTTTATAAGAACCTGATTATATTTTAAACCTTAAGGGTGGGTCAATACAAACTTTTTTGTTGAGGTATTATGTTTTTATATATTTTTTAGTGTCTCTTCTACACAATCTCATTTTTTGCATTGTGTTGATTCTTTCACTTACTGCTCACTTAGATGCATTCTCGGTTATGCTAGATGTTCTCTTCATGTGATTGAATTTTTATTGTAACTAAGGACTCATTTAAATTATTTCATTTATTCTTTCACTTATTTTGTGTCTTATCTCAGTCATGTTGACATCACTTGAGAGATAGTTGGGGGTAAAGTTGATTTTACACTAGTTCTTTATGGAAAGACCAACTATGCTTCTTTGCATGCATACCTAGAATAACCATTCTTAAAAAAGGTAAAAAATTGTATTCTATTCCTATATGGATAAATTCCTACTTCCACTAATTCTTACAAGTATAATAAGTGGGCTAACAATTGTGACAAGATTTAAGGTAACTTGCTACTACATGTTTCATGTATCTACATCACCATGTCCCACAACACTATTTGGAACATTCTTCAATCTCTTTAAAAATATCCTAATGAGATTTATATCATTCCTACTCTTATTTATGTAGTCTCTTCAGATATTATTGTGCTCTATCCTATTTCATATGATGACACATCCATGGAGGATAGTGTCCTTCCTTTCCTTGAGCCACCACTATCAGATGAGTTTTACCCCAAAATCAACTATACCATTATATATTCCACATAAATTTGTGTGCATGATTTTTTTATTCCATATCCATCATATATTGGTGCTTGAGTGGATAATACTATTTCATGTGTGAGTACACATTGTGAGAGAATCAAAAAATATTTTCATCCTCTAGATATCCACTTTATAGATACATGTGCTTCATTTTAATTTGATATTACACATTTTGAGAGAATAAAAAATTCTCTTATTCCTTTAGGTATCCACTCTATAGATACATGTACTTCATCTTTGGTCTCTTATTTAACTTTTGGGGTTGTTGAGCTATGTAGTCCACTTCAAATGGAGATTCCTTTAGTGAATGCTCCATGACATTCTTATTCACTATACTCACTTGTACTTGATGACACTTTTGAGCCTCATCACATCTTTGTGACTGATAACTCTCATTCTATCATAGATAAATTTAGTAGTAATGGGGACACACTACCACCATCTCCTTGTCACCTCCTTATTTTTGACGAGTTAATTCTTGAACCACCTACATTTGGTCCACTTCTTTAATTATAATTTAAAAGTATATTGATATAAAACCCATAAAAAATTGGGATGTATAATCCATAGGTACAATGCATATTTTAGATAATTTTATCCTTTGATTAAATTACACCATACTTGCATAGATCATTTATCGCTCTTACTATGCATGAGTAGCATAGTTCTTTGGTTTGATATCCATTAGGTACTTGGTGAAAATATTTATTTTTATAGGGTGATCCGCTCTTCATTACACCTAATTTTGATAGGTTCACTTCAGTGGCATTACATTCAGCTCTTATACATGATCTTGTCAAACTTATGCAACACTTTTATTTTGGACCCTACTTAGAGGTTTTTTTACTACTATCTCCTTCAACTTCCACTCTAGAATGTACAAACATATATTACACCATTTGTGTTCTTCCTTTTGAAAAGGGAAGAAACACTATTCGATGTGAATGTAAATTATTTACTCTTCAGGTAGAGGATCTCGTTGGAGACATTCATCATTCTATGAGCTCTACTAAAATCAATTTCAGCATCTTTAATGGGGACTTCTTAGTTTTCCTCTTTATGTGATCTATTTCTCTCATTTGTGGACATATTTTTTGTTACACTTAACATCCTTAGAACATGCACTACCTATCACTTTATTATCTTATGGAGAAGATTTTTTTTCTATAGTTGTTCTCTTCTTTATCTACATTATGGGAGTTGCATTATGTTTTGTTACCTCATCAGGGCTCCATTTTAGGACCCAATTTTTCTACCCACCTAAGCTATGCTTTAGGTAGTGTTAGTGTTGTATTTTTTCAACTTTTAGTTTTACCTACATGATTTTTAGTCAGTTTGTTTATCATTATTTGGATTATTAGTGAAAATACACTTAATATGTTTTTCAATTGTGAGTTGATTTATTATCTTTTTGTGACCTAATATCTCAATATATAACATACCTTCTTTACATTTTTGTGCTAATGAATGACTTAATGAATATTTATGAAACTCACTTTTTCTTTTCATTTATCTCACCTACTCCAATGATTTTCATGCAATATGTGACATTCAAATATCTTATTGTGATCTAAAAAATTTCTCCTCTGATTGACCTTAATTAATTGTATTTTTGTCAAAATTTAACTAATTTAATTACATTGCTAGTCATTTTAGAGATAGTAACGTCTCATCAAACATAATTGATCATGATTTTTTTATATTTATAAATATAATTATAAATCTCTAAGACTTCAAAACCCAAAAAAATGACTTTTAATTCATATATAATAAACACATGATACAAAATATGTACCCATGAATCTCAAGTTTAATTTTGAAATATTTAAAATGATTAAATTATTCATAAAATAGATTTTAAATATCTATTTCCAAAATGGTAACTCTTAGATAGATTACAATCTTCAAAACCAAAAAAAAAGACTTTTAATTCATATATAATAGACACATCATACAAAATATGTAAACATGAATCTCAAGTTTAATTTTGAAATATTTACAATGATTAAATTGTCAAAAGAATAGATTTTAAATATCTATCTCCCAAATGGTAATTCTTAAATAGATTACAATCTTCAAAAAGTACAAATTTGGGATCAATTTAATATATTTACTAAAATAAATTAAAATTAAAATTATATTTAAGATTTATTTTATTAAATAAATGTTTTATTTAGATTTGTAGATGGGAAATTTTCAAATTAATGTGGAATGCATAAGAATTATTACACGTAGATTCTACTACAAGTTATTATATTGTGTAATATAAATCATATTTGTTCTTTAAAAAACCGAAACTCAAAAACATTCATTAATGTTAGAATTCGTTAAAACTTATAATCCTAAGGTTTGGGCTCACAAAGAGACACACAATCTATGTTTAAAAGTGATTATAATAAAAATAATTACATTCCATGAAAACCATTGTCGATTTCAACATGACATTTAAAAATATATTATAAACACATAGATTTAAATTTCTACTTTATGTACAAATTGATATGGTTAATAATTTATTGCAGATTAAGTTATTATTTTATCATACTGACATTTTATAGCAATTTTTATTTTAATTTATTATTCTATTTGTTCACATTATTGTGAAAAAATATATGCAGAAAACTAAAGCTAGTTCTATACATATTCTCAAAAATATTCTTAATTTTTATTATACAAAATAATTAATGAGAGTCAATTATCTACTTCTATAAATATGTTCAATTGAAAAAAATAACTAACAAGAAAAATTATGGAAGAAGTATTGTGGTGTTTTATAACTTTACACAAAATCATTTTGAAATATATTTACTGATACTTGAAATATAATGAAGGGGGACATAACCTATAATATTTTTTTAGTAAATTTACCTCTTTGAAAATAACTAATTTGATCCACTTAAACATTAATATTTAAAAAATGTAACAGTTTAAAAATTAAAACTGAAATGTTAAATTTTTTATTTTTAAAATATTTTTATATTTTAAATTTATATATTTAAAATTCTATATTCAAATTCATATGTATTTGTTTTCAACCTATATAAATAATTAATCCTTACATTTTATATTTTAATTCACCACTTTGTTTTTTTTAAAAATGTGTCATAATAAACCTTACATTTGACCTCACATATTGATGCCCTTACCTCTCACTGAATTAATATAATTTTAATTTAAAAAATATAAAGTAATATAACTTAAGATAGAGATCACCAGCACAATAGTGAAAATCCAATGAACATTGTAAAATACAATTGACTGTGGGTCGAATGATGAAAATAGAAAAACAACAAACAAATTTTCTACATTCCATTGAAACGAAAATTTTAGGCATATCTAAATATAGCCCCTTCATATTTGCATGGCGATTGTGTTAATACCCCTCGGTGAAAAAATCTATCATTGGACGTTCTAAACCTGAACAATAAAAGTAATAGGTATTATTCAAAGCTTCAGTCACTTTTAATTAAAAAATAATATAAATACCTACTTCCAACCATGTTTACATTTTAATATGAAAAATTCTAAAAGTATAGCTATTAATATATAGTCACTTTTTTTTTTTTAATGATAAAATCTAAACCCTTCTTAAACTATCAAACAAGCACAGGTCTTGGATTGTAGTTGTTAATACGAAAACAAAAATATATCTAAGATTGACACAACCATTAAGTAGATTTAACTAATAAATTATTCAACGGAAAAAACGCTTGATGTAAGATACATTAGTCAATATAAAATTTTAAAAATAATATGATTTCTAATAGTAAATTATAATGATTTTAAGTTTAGTTTGATATAACCTTCATAACAAAGAACAATCCACATTCGTGAAGACTTTCTTTAGTATTTTTACTCGGTTTAGTAAGGACTCTAAAAATTAAGAAAGATAAATGAAAGTTTTAGGAATAATATAATATTTTAAAATTTTAAGAAAACATTATTTAGTTGAAATTGTAGTGATTTATATGATTACGAAAACAGTGGTATGCATTAGCCATTAAAAAATGATAAAAGAAAGAAGAAATATTTATAATTGATTGTAGTTAAATATATTATTAAAAATAATTTAACTTGATATATTTTCTATTGTAACATTAAAATTCAAAACAATTTTTTTGAAAAATACATTAATTATACATATTTGTTTCAAGATTTGTACTCATAGTTGACCACAAGTCATATTGTCAACAATAATAAATAGAAAAATTGTATTAAACATATGACTTGGACAGAAATTTCATTTGGGTAACTTTAATTTGACAAAAATAATTATTAAACAAAAATATATTTAATAATTAATTAAAATAAATAGTAATTTTTAAAAGATTTTTGTTCTATAAAATATTGAAGAGGTGATCTAATATTTTTATTTCTTCACCAATAAAATGCATCTTCTAAAATGTTTGTTTATCATTTGTGAGGAATTGTGTGCCGCAATAAAGAAGGTACTATGAAATGTTATATGTTCTGATACCAAACAATGTGTAACCAAATATTATGTGAGCAAATATAAAAATGTAGAGTGATTGATATGAGATATTTAATATTTTAATTTAACATTACCCTATAGCGTAGTGTGGATCTTGGATATGAGACACAAAAATAAGGTTTGAATGTGTTATGAGTTGAAATGGTTGTAAAAAATAAGGTGAACAAGAATAATGAGGATGCCATAAAAAAAGATGAAAGAAGAATAGAACACTATGTTAGAATTATAAAGTGAAATTGTAGCAATTATGATGTTATCAAAAAAAAGATTCATAGAAGAATAGAACACTATGTTTGAATTATAAAGGGAATTGGTATTAACTAATTTGGTTTAATAGGTTAGATATATTAATCAAAACAAAAATAATAATTAAAAGTCCATTATTTAATGTATAAATATAAAAATATGGAAAAGATATTTTGAAGAAAAGAATTGAAAATTACAGAAAAAATAGCTGTTAATTTTGCCTCCCAGTTTATATATATTTTTAACAGTGGTTTTAATATAACAACAATGTTTATGATGAATATGCTGTTCAATTAAAAATATTAGTTTAATATAATAAAATAATCAAATCAAAGTCTTATGAATCTTCTTAAAACCACAATCAAACTATACCCTCTTGATGATCTTAAACATTAATAATAATTGCAGTTTTAAAATTTTAACTATTGACCTTCATAAAATTTTACCTCTTCTAATAATTACTTAATATGACTTAAAAAAAACTTTTAAAAAGAAAAATTGCAATCCATATTTTATAATACTTTAAATTTATATAGGTGCAAATCTCTTGATTGTTTGTTTATAAAATGAGTTGTAGGTTTTTTTAAATTGTTAGTTCGTTGTTTGCTGGACTAAGTAATACTTTATTTATAAATCTTTGTATGGTCATAAAGAGTTGAGTGTTTGGTTATGCCATATATGTATATATATATATTTATATGTATAAATAGGATTTCATATAGACCGTTATCAGTTTTAAACACTGGTTAAATAATCTTAAATAGGATTTCATATGAGACAGGAAGAAAGATCATATAGAAAGATATTACTATATAACTTTTCATGTGGTGCAGAGATTGTAAAAACATGTTGATTTCAATTGATGTATCCTCACACTTTCATAGTAATGGGAAATCACTTATTAATATAACTCCTAATATTCCTTACACTCACATGATGGTCTAGGCAGAAAATAATTTAAATCATTAACCCAAAAAACATTTCCATCAAGAGCACGGTTATTAGTTTGTTTAGTATATGTTTAGTCGGTGCATACATATTCAAAGAAACTTTTATACTGTTGTAAAAAAAAATTTCGAAGAACGTCAAGCATACCAAAAAATTATAATCTATGTTAACTTTCATATTTTTGAAACATTTTTTATTTTTTAAAGTATATTTTTAATTATATTTGTATTTTGGAAGTTTTTATATTTAAATTATCTCAAATAAAATAAGGATAAATTTGATAATATTTCTAGAAGGTTGACAAATAAATAAGTATATATATTCTAACATACATACTTTTATAAATATTATTAAAATTTTGAATTAATAAATTTATTATTAAAATGAATAAAAAATAATGTTTTTTTAATAATTAATTAATTATTGATAAGCGTGTTTACTTGTTCATTCTATTTATTAATTCTATTTCTCCCTTTTATTATTATTTTTTATAATATTATTAAAAAAATTATAAATATATATATATATATATATATATATATATATATATATATATATATATATAACAATATTTTTAAAATTAATTTATTAATAAAATTATTTAAATCACATAACATTTTATTAAATAAAAAAATATAACACTATAAAATAATAAAATAAAAATTAAATTAAATAAAAAAATATATATCTATCTTACTCCTTAATACCAAACCCAACCCTATTATTACTAACATGCTGATATCATAGATTTAATACTACTGGATAAGAAAAATATACATACATTAAATAGAAAGTTGACTATAGCCAATACACCTTACCCAGAAGATTAGGATAATAATTAGGATTTATGTAGCTGTGCCAACCATTCAAGCGCGGAGTGTTTGCTCACCTCAATTCAACACATTCGTCGTATTCAGTGGGTATTTGTCGACGTCTAACATCAATAATGATCACCAGGTCGCGCTGATTTCCGCAATATAAATATAATTAGGTGACCTTCCTTGGTTCCGGCTTATTGTAAGAGCTGTAATACCTTGAGCAGCTGCTACTAAAATTTCTACTGATATCGAAACGGACTGGATCGTGATGAGCAATCCAGTGAGTACAAGGAGACAGGTTCCTGATTATTTGCAGTATGACAGAAGTCGAACGTGTAATTATCTTGTGTAGGTTTATTACTGGATCTCTCTTATAAACTAGGTTTCGTACAATTCTCCATTATTTTTTGCATGGGATTTTGGTGAAGGTGTTCGTCCCAGAAAAAAATGAAGTCTGAAAGATAGTAGAGTATTCCTGCTCGGGCCATTTAGCAGGTAACTTTTCTATTCTGTTTGTTTGTCTGTTTTTCTAATTTAAAAAATATATAGAAAGAAAAGGAAAGAAAAAGGAAAATATTTAAAGGTGAAGTAACATTAATAAGAACAAAGACAGGGAAAATATTTGGCAGGGAACTTTTCCATTCTGTCTTTCTTTCTCTTTTTTTTTTTTAAAAAAAAACTGAGATGGGAGAGAGAGAAAAGAAAAAGATTTGAAGATGTAGTAGTATTAATAAGAAGAACATGGACTTACAACAGACCAACTAAAACGATTTAAAAAAAAAACAAAAGAAAAAAAGAGGGTTACATCAGGGTTGGAAGTCATACAAATTAAAATTTAAAATTGCAAAAATCTAATGATAGGTTTTGTAGTATATAAATAGTTAGAATTGAAATATATTATTCAATTATATGATAAAAGAACACACGACAAAACATGGCTGTTAATATAATGTTTCAGTTGTCAATATAATGATTCGATTGGATTGGTTCTCAATGGTGTTCAAGGGTGTTCGTATCATAGGTTAAAACTCCATGGAAATACTATATCGGGAGTTTGACCAAGAGTAGAAGAGGAGGCTAAGAAACGTTCAAAAACTAAATCAAAGGTGTAGACATCATTTCATTAATGTTTATGTAATAATAATTATTTTCATTATTTTCGGGGAAATAATATTATTTTGACAAAGGGTCCGAATTAATTTTTAACATAAAAATAAAATAGTTAACTAACAATCCCAATCTTTTATATATTGGGAACAACTTATTTAAATAATGAAATCAATGTCATGTCGCACCTGATACCATGAGGTGAAGTAACTCGTAATAGAAATATTAAAGCTAAATTTAGAAGCACTGAAGCTGGTTTCACACGAAGTTGTTTGGGTTTGTAGTTTATTGAAATTGCAAGCTAACGTTATTTTCATGGGTTTTTTTCTTATCCTTACAACCTGTTACGATGAAATTCTGGATTGCATTTTGAAAAATGTAAGAAAATTTTATTTTTTTAATTGGGTATTTGTAGCAGTACCTGAAGTAATGTCTAAAATAAGTAGATAAGATAACAAACATGATGTACGCAATGATACATACAATGCCATTATTAGACTTTACTTCAAGAGTCGAGAGGCCAAAAGATATGATTTCTCTGTAGATCTACTATGCCTTATTTAAAAAAATCTGTTTGCATTCTATTTTTTTAAGAATAAAAATATAGAGGTAGTATTAGGATGGGTGATCTATTAAAATGTTCAGGTTTTTCACTCGTTAAGAATAACCTACATTGATGCAACACTTAAATGATATGCTTGAAATTAGTTGTATTGATCGGTGCTTCACTCTCAAAGAATCACCTGAATCCTTGTATTTGATATCTGATTATGCTTTAAAGCAAATCAAACAATAAGAGGAGATGAATATAAATTTTGAAAAATTTAAATGACCAAAGCCCAATGTTTGTACAAGACAACATTGGAGAGTACGAAAAAATGAAAATAAATAAATAAATAGGGAGGCAAATTATTTCGCAAAGATAAAAATGAAAGAATAAGCAAGAAGCAGCGAATATAACCATGAAAACATGTCACAAAATTACAAATTAAAATTCAATCTAAGATAAAATAAAATACAATGCAAACAAGCTAATCATGGCATGTGCTAAATGTGAAATAGAGCTGATCCCTTAAATCAAAACAAGTATATTTAAAATTATAGTACTCTCCAAAATTGTGGAAATGAAAAAAGTTTACCAAAAAAAAAATTGTTTTAAAGAATGAATGATTTTAATAATATTTATACGACCAAATATTTTATGAGATCGAGAGTTGTAATAAAAAAAATTAATGTTAATATACATGCTTGATATAATATTTGTCTTGTTAGTCTTGAAAAAAATTAAATTCGGTTTTAATGTTGGATCTGCTTTTATGGGTTTTGATCATTAAAGTTGCTATTTTATCTAACTTCCTATACTTAAATAAGTCGGTTAATTTTTCTACAGTCAAACTATAATTGTAATTGATACAAATGTCATTATAGACTCTATACTCCATAATTTAGTTCTCTTCGATCTCCACAACCCCATTGTCACAAAATAGACATTTTCTTGTTTCCCACTCTTCATTTGTTGTTTACATGTTAGTTTTAAACCTAAGTTGAAGCGAGATAGTCCTCAACTAAACCATCAATATTTTTACCTTTGACTTGATTTCTGCTCCTATATATGGCTTTTCCTCATGGCCCCATGTATGATCAAATAGTTTGATATGATATGCCTTCTTCGATCACAATTTATTTGTCCACAGGGTTGTCCTATATTTCTCTCTCACATAATTTTTTTTTACTCATCGTTTTTATGCACTCTTTCATGTTGATTCACCATTTACTCATCCACTCTTTGTTATGTTTCATCCACATTTTTTTTAGCTCTTCCTCTACAACTATTTCGATTCCTCAACGAATCTTCATATTTTATTTTATTTTTTTGAATAAGTCAATGTATGAGTTATTATTGATGCCTCCAATACAAAATTACCTATTTTAGCTAATACAATATAATAGGGAACTAATCTTTTTAATTTTGAGGTTGTTTGTGATTTTTATTTTTTATTTTTAATTTTTATCTCCATTTTAGGTTAGGCACATTATTTCCCTGAACTTCATATCCATGTATAACCACAAGTGTGACAAGTACGACAAATAAAGTTCTATTGGTTTTTTAGTACCATAATTTGACATTTTTATGTGTATTTTGTAATGAGTATAAGGTTGTCCATCCACTTATCTTATTTTTCCCCTATAGGTATCCCAAATAAGTTTGTTATTAAAGTCAAACCCAAGATACTTTTATTATTTCACTACTTCCTATGAGCTTTGTTTTAAAAGGAAGTTATTTTTATTTTTTATTCTTAACAAAAATATCATTGACTTTGGTTTTTATAATATTCCATTGCCTTCCAATATCTTGGAAGAAGAGAACTAGAGCCCTTAGGCATTCTCTAAAACTATGTATTCTTTTTATAATTATAATAAGATCATCAACATATAAAAGTGACTTTACTAAATAATTATTTATGTGAATGCCCCATCCATTAGATTTATTTATCCACTCCTCCATCTTATCAATTTATATACCAAACAATGTAGGGGATAAAGGACATCCTTGTTTAACACACCAATGTTGCTTATAAAATATTATTAAATTCCTTCACATGTTCTTATTTTGGCCGTGACTTGCTCATAGATATTATTTACTTCCACTCTATAATAATCTAGAATGTTGAGATCCCTCATTCTGATCTAATATTTGCTTCTAGGAATTGTGTAAACTTAAACCTTCTTCTCCATCAGTATCCCATATTTTCTGGATCAAGTGCCTAAGAGTGATATAGTTTTTGATAGTGTTATTCCTAATATTGAAAAATGCTTTTCCTTTATCTTTACTTAACTTTATTAATACATATATATCAATTATGTGCTCTACAATTTTACCAAATAAATTCACAAAAACAGCATTTGACCATGATAGTTTAATAATTAGATAAACTATGTGTGGTGTGAGAAGTTACAAACCCCCTTTAATATATTATGTTTTTAGTGAATCTATTTTTTTTCTTTTACCCCTTGCTAGCCTCTTTATGCCTTCAGTTATATCTTCCACATAGAAGGGCTCATTTGTTGTGTTGATTAGAGAAAGGATGCCTTCATCTTTTACTCATTCATAAAGAAAATTTGAATATTTAGCACCTTAGTCTTGTACACCTAGCAAACTTAGACCTTTTGTATTCGACTTAGTTATTTACCTTTTCCCCCTTATGCAAGTCTCACATCTAATCTATCTTTACTCCCATTGGACTATATCACTTAGACTAACCAATCTTAAATATTGATGACCTAGGTCTTAAATATTTATTAGAATGATTAAAATGTACTTATATTCTATCTTTACAAGTTCAAAACATTTACCTACTTTAAGTTTTGATTAATTGTTTTAGATTATCTCATTTTTTATCCACTTTAACTTAGGTAAATTATTTCCAAAAACCTCATATCCATATAGAACCATAGGAGTGACAAGTAGGATGAATAAAGATCTCTTGGTTTTCTATTCTTATAATTTTGCATTCATATACCTACTTTGTAATGTGTATAAGGCCTCCCATATTACTGTATTATTTTTCCCCTATAGGTATACAAGATATGTTTTTTTATTAAAGCAAATCTTGAGATACTTGTATTATTCCATTACTTCCTATATGCTTCCCTCAAAAACTAAACAAATTTACTTCTTTATCATTCCTAGTATAAATATAATTGATTTTGGTTATTCCTATATTCACTTGCATTCAAATGTCTTAGAGGAAGACCACTAGAGTCCTTAGTCATTCTCTAAAACTATGTGTTTGTTTTATAATTAGAATAAGATCATCTACATATAAAAGTAGATTTACTAAATAATAATTAATGTGAATGCCCTATCTACCATATTTATTTATAAACTCTTCCATATTATGAATTTACATCCCAAACTAAGTGAGGGATATAAGAAATCCTTATTTGAGACGCCTATGTTGCTTCTAAATATTTTTTTAATTCCTTCACACATTCTTATTTTGGTTGTGACTTGCTCATAAAGATTATGTAGTTCCACTCTATAACCATCTATAATTTAGAGATCCCCCATCTCGATCAAAATTTTACTTCTAGGAAATATGTAAAATGTTATTTTAATTCAACAAAGAAATATAAATTTTTGTCTCCATGGGTATCCCATACTTTTTTGAACAAGTGTCTAGGAGTGACATAGTGATTGATAGTGGAATTCTTTAGTTTGAAAAATGCTTTTCTTTTCTTTTTTATTTTTTATTTTTATCTATTTACCTTTGTTTACATAGCTACCAATTTTGTGCTCTACCATGTTACCAAATAACATCACATAAAGAAGATTGACCATTATAATGTGATAGTTAGATAATTTATTCATATCACTGATTTTATAGATAAAGATAATGATACTTCAATCCTTATATTTTGTGAAACATTTATAGATAATAGCATTGAATATGTTTTTTATGTGTGGTGTGAGGACTTATAAACCCAATTTTAGATATTATGTTTTTAATTCATCTATATGTTTTTCTTTACCCCTTGCTAATCTCTTTATACCTTGAGTTATATCCTCCATAGACAAGGGCTCATTTGTCGCATTGATTATAAAAGGGATGTCTTTATCTTAAACTCATTCATATAGCAATGTTCAATATTCTAACCAATACATATCTATGATGTTTTTTTATCTATTTATTTTCTGTTTTCCTATAGTTACCTCCAAAAGACTTCATGGTTGTGTTTTCCAAGAGAAATTAGTTGTTTGATTTTTATGATCATTTATATTTCCTTTATAGACTATATGATTATTTCATAAGCCTTATTATTTTATTTTTATATTTTATGTTTTCTCAAATTTATCTTTGTGGACACGAATTCCTCATCATACCATGGATTTTCAAGAAAATTATTTGCATTTCCTTTCATATGTCTACTTTTCTTTATTTCACATAGAAGTATATGAACTAAGTGAATCAACATATTATCATTTATTGGAAACCTTACCATATATGTTGTAATTTTATCTATTTTTTTAGAGTGTCATTCAAGTTATTTTTTGAAGAGTTTTATATTATCTTGAGTCAAGAATATTTTACCCTAAAGAGGAATCTTATTTCATTAATGGTGGGATTTCTCTCCTTGTTTCTAATTTATGTGCATGTTAAAACTTACATATATTGGATTACGATATGATTTCATCTCTAGAAGGTAGTATTCAACTTCTAAATCCATCTATCTCGACATAAATATATATGATCAAATAACATGGTCCACCACACGTTGGCCATTTCAAATTTTATAGGTGATGTTCCTTAAACTAGGTTATGTTATCATGCCATAACATATAACCACCTCATACAAACTAAATAATCCATTAGTTTTACTTCATAAAATCTAACTCCGCCTTTTACATATTGTGATGTCCATTACCAATGTATGTATATTTATTTTTGTATCGATAATGGATTGTTTCTTAATCAATCCTAATTTTTAAAACTAAGGGTTTGGCTTTTTTATCTTAGTGCATTGAAGTCCCCTATTATAAATACATCAACAAAGGTGTTGAGTTTTACAATGCCACATTTTATATACACACATGTATTTTCACAATCTAACTTAATTTTGTTATATTTTTTGAGTCTCTTAGTTCATAGTAGTAGGTGAAAACTCTAATTTTTAAGTAATTTTTCATTATTTTTAACCACACATAGTATTCATTTAAGATAAATTTCTTTACTTTTTATAATACTACATGAAATTTTATTTGATGAACACAAAATGTTAATACAAAAAAGATATTGTCCATAAATTTCCATGGAAAATATTTTATCACCTTTCGTATAATAACTACCTCATACAAGAAATCATTTCAAGAGGAGAAATAGAAGAGAAAAAACATGATTTTATATTGTACATTTCCAATGCTCTCGTTCCCACCCATGGAATTTTAAAACCCTCTAGATGATCCCACCAAATCTATATTAGGTAGCGAAGAGGCTAATTTGAGAACATAAACCCATATTCATGGATAGAAGGATTCATATAATCCAATGCATTTTCCAAGATGTCAGGCTTTATAGATAACATGAGCATGAGTAACTAGATTCAAATGAAGGTAAGTGAGAAAATGAGTATAAAATCTCAAAGATATAGGAAAGGTGATAAATCATGGGATATAAGTAATAAGGCATTAGGGAAGAAATACAGTAATACCCCATTTATATTATAAATATAATAGATAGAATAAAAGGAATATGTCTTTATTGAGGTAGTCTCCTCACCAAAAAATGTACTTAGATTTGATTCATTTCCACTAATCCTTACCACAAAATAACTTATATTTTACATTGGAAAGGAGGAGACTAAAATAAAACTAGAAAATGATCATGGTTATCTTTTATTGGAAATATATGTATATTTGTCAATCTCTAGCTGAAAATCCAAATTCGTCATGCCTACATATAGGAGAACTAGAAACATATAATTCTAGGTAAGTTGAAAATTTATCCTTGTATATATATATATATATATATATATAGTATAATTTAACTTCTAGATGATGAGGATTTGATTCAAAAATATCAGTGAGAATTGGATCAGCTTCCATATGGTTTCCATAGTTCAATCTAATCATATAACCATTCAATGATAGACCCATTTTGGATCATCTTCCCTTCCTCCATCTCTAGTTCTAGTATGGCCTCTACTTCAAGGAAATAGGTAATAACCTAGGGTAAGTTATGAAAAGTAACACAACCACCTATATGAATTTCCACATGACCTTTGTATGAATACTAGTCAAAATAGACACTTCTAAGAATCTTCCTATAAAACTAGACCTTAAAGTTATAGACCAACTTTCGAATCAGACTCTTAACTTTGAATTTTTGAATTTTTACAGCCATTTCTTCTTCAATACTGGCCACTTATATATAAAATATTAAAACTCCAAAATAAAGGAGGAAACCTCTTGGTGTAAATATTTCCTCCTTATTTGTGTTACATTAAAAATGGGTGAATCTGATAACAGAGTATCACATTCACTTTACAAAGATATAGATTCCCATAACCCAAAGGAATCACATTAAAATAAAAAGGTTCTTTCTCAAGAAAAAGGTGACACAATGAAAATTTCAAACTCCATGTCTAAAAGTAAAATCTTCAATGGAAATGTTAAGGAATCTTGTCAACTCTAAATAGTTATCTACCTCTCCCCTAATTTAAAGTGAGATAACAAGGAATATTATATAGTGGAGATAAGAAAGAGAAAATGAAGACTCAATAGATTCCATGTCCCTCATAAAGAGATAATAGAAAAAATATACAATTCTAAAGATTTGCCTAGTCTACATGGGGAGTTAATGAAAGATAGGCATATTTTTCATTCACTGCTTACAATTTTTTGTTCATTTTTTGTTACATATCTTTTTGTTTTGTTTAGTGTACATGCAACATGTTATTTTTTAGTTTGGTGTTATGCTCTTAGGTCCACTACAAAAAATGTTTTATGTGGTATTAAACACTTTGTCTTTTTCTCCCTTATTCAAGGTTTTTAGATATTTAGAAATCCAATGTTTTACCTAATCAAATTGAAAATAAACAAATACATGTTATTTTAATATTAGATAAACATAAAATACAAATTATTCAATATGCAAGGCTTTAAATTTATTGATGTTGACTTCCATGATTTTTATTTACATTATTTACATATTTTGTCATGTACATGATTTAAAAATACATGAATGTAGAAGTTGAAATATATGTATAGATGTTTGTTTTAATAATTACTATTAAAATTTTAAAATATTTTCCCATGACTCCTGGTAAAAATAATATTTTATATCTAATTTTAATTTTTAAAATTTACTTTGACATATATAAAACAATAAAATAATATCTCCTCATGCCCTTCCCCCTACCCTCCAAAAAAATAGAAGAAAGAGAGAGACATTTTCTGTAAAAAGAGTGCAAACACATTTTCTCATACAATAATCATAAGTAACAAATGGTTGACAAAATAATTATAAGAATTCAAGTTAGTCATGTATGTGGATTTTTTGGATTATATTTCAATTTAATTTGTCTTACTAATTATTTATCAAAAAGATCTATCACATAGGATTGCAAGTTGAATGTTTGGTTAAACCAAATATATTTAGTACCTTTTGGATGCTAATTTACAATTGGATAGTAATGCATTTAACATATATGATTCTTAAGATGAAATATTCCATTCTAATATAAATATTGACTCCCTATTCAACAAATTAAAAAGAATAAATAAGTAAAATAAATTACACTTCAAAGCATTACTCATGTGATTGAGAGAAGGAAAAACTTAAAGAGCATAAATAAATTTAAAGGGTTAAATAAACCCAACAGAAACAAGGAACATCATACAAACACTAAAAAATCATATTTTGGTGGAACATGTGACATGCTTATCCAAGTTGGGCCCATCCACCTTTGGCATGTTATTAGAGGCAATGTGAATAACAACAATCCATGGGTATATATAATCAAAATCCTACCAATAAAAGATCACATTAGTGGGTATCTCTAAGGATGCCCTACTCAAAGGTTCTTCTTAACTCTTGGTTGGGTTAACATTGGTAAAAGAGGCTTTCCCTCAATTAGGACATTTAAATTTGTCTTAATAGGATTGGCAATTAACTTATTACTTATTTCATATTTTATTTATCTTTCAAAGGTTATGCAGAAACCAAAATTTCACCTTCATCATTTGCATTGGTGCTTAATACTAAAAAATGATAAGTTTTAACCCAACTTTATCTCTTTTATATCCTTACTCTTGGTCTTGGAAGTTTTCTATTATTTTCTGACTAATAATTGAAATTCCTCATATTCCCTCTTATTTTCATTTGTTGAATCTAGGAGATAATGTTTTTATAAATGGTTATGGTTGTGGTAAATCTAAGACTAGAAAAAATGGCTTTTATATTCCTTGTGTTAGTCAAATATCTTACCTTGTGTCTTTTTCAACCAATCTCTTGTTAGGAGATATTTGCTCAAATTCATTTGAGCACAAGTTTTGGCCTAATCAATATGCCCCTTAACCAATGTAAACAAATATTATTTTATTATCCTTATTTTATTTTATTAACTTTATTGACATTTATTTATACAATTCTATGTTTATTTCATGATTACTTAAAATTAACCTTTAATAATAGGTAGACATATATATCTAGTCTTTAACATTTTTATTCAATGAAATTATTGATATAAACATAGAAATAAGAATATATTAGTCTATATAATATTTTATGGTTTAAGGAATAAAATTTAAATTTACTCTCTTTTCTCTAGTTACATATCAATATAGATATTATATGTTAATTTCTATAAATTTTCAATGCCCTGCATATATCTAATACTCATAGATATACCAGTTGTCAAAACTTGTTTAAATGGTACCATTTTATGGTTGTACTTCTTAGTGCCTTCTCAAAGTGACCATCCCATGGCTTATAATAGAAATTATCTGAGTAAAAGATAGATAAATAGGATCCTAATATTAGTAATTAATAGATATAAATATTATATAAGGACATGTAGATTAAAGAAGGGAAATAATAATTGAATGTACGTGGAAAGTGTTAAAAAATATCCAATTGTAAGCAAGTTGATGAACTAAAATAAATCATGATAGAGAAACAATGTAAAAGTTTATTTTATTAAAATTGGGTGTCTACACAATACCATAGTTTAATGTATGTGTGCATGAATGCATTACATGCATGTGTTAATTAGTGTCTACACAATACCATAGTTTAATGTTTGTGTGCATGAATGCATTACATGCATGTGTTAATTAAAAATAAATAATTAACATACTTATAAATAACTAAGGAATGGAAGGATGGTAATTTGGATTCTTGGGACATGATACACTCATATCTCAATCTCTATACATTAGGTGTACTTCCAAACAATATTGAATCATTTTAAGTAGCCAATATAGTTGTAAATATGTGCAAATATAGTAAGATGAAATACATACTTCAAAATGAGCATATAAATGAATATGATTATTGTTAATTGATACCAATTGTCACTCCTTGGATTCTAATAGGTGATTAAATTAAATATAAAATATGAAATGGCCTAGAAAAAACATAGGGGATGAAACTTCACTTCAATATCTAGGTATTATATATTTGGTGCTTCATAGTATTTCTTTGTAAAACCACAATAAATGTAAAATTGAATCTAGTAGTAGGATATGTTAATATATGTCCCCTTTTATGGGAGGTTATGAAACATATATTTATATTCATTCATCCCAGAATTTTTTTTTATGTAAATCATTTTCAATTATATAAAGATAGTGTCCAAGATATTAAAATATTTACAATTTTTTTAAAAACAAATGTATGTAGCTCTAAATATAGATAATAATTTAAACTTATATAGTTGGATGGAAACCCATGAGAGGATGGTAGACACATAAATTTAATCATTAATTGCTTGAAAATGTTTAAACTTGACATACCTAACCTGCTTGGCCAATTGGCCATTCCACGAACTTATAGTCTTTATAGAAGCTTTTATTATTCTATACACTATCTTGCTATAACTTTAAATACCTATTTTTATTATAAACTTTTTGTAGAGTAGTTATAACAATCTATGTTGTTCTTGGATATGACTATGTGAGTTTGGATATGGTCACACTCTAGATTTGTTCACTAATATGACATTGTCCCCCAGTACTCAATGATAAATTTTTAAATTCATGATATTTTATTTTACCCCTAATTTGATTTTGACAAGGTTGGTTAATATAAATACTCCAAAAATTATGAAAGAAAATAAAGGCACATCAAATACATCACTTGATCTATATAGTATTCACTTGGAGAATACTACTACACAATGAGTGACAGAGAAATATTTTTTCCAATTCCCATTATAATCATTTCAATATTCATAGACCAATTTTGAGTATATTTTATTTTAGGTTAAGGGAACACATTGCTAAACATAAAAAGTAGTCTATATAGTTACATTCATCTATAAAATGTTAAGATTCACACAATCACTCTAGGATGAATAATTACATCAAACTATGCCCCTTTGGTGTTATGTATCCAACTCTCATATTACATAGGGTTTTTGGAGGATAGATGATATGATTAATGAACTTCTAGAAGCCATAACTTTAGACTCATTAACCTTATTAACATATTTTTCATTTCAAAGAAAATAGGAATTAAATATGCATGGATCCATAAACTAATACACCATTTAGTTATTCCAATATGTTTGGAGATCCATACAAGATCATATAGAGGCCATAAATTACATTCTAATATTTTTAGTCTTGCTAAAAATAGAATAAATAAGATAAACTTGTAACCATATGTCAAATTGACTATAAATTCATCTACCATTATGGATTTTATATCTAGAGGACATTTTAAAAATTTTAATCATGTCCACACTTGCATGCCAAAGTTGTAAAAAAAATTATCCGTTTATAACAAGTCTAGTTAACTCTAGGTTTTTTTTCATTTTTAGATTTTTTTCAATCTTACATTGCAACTCCAATTTCGAGCTGAGATTTATTTAAATACTCTTATAAATTTATTTTTTTCATTCAAGGTGAATCAATGAATATCATGGTTTCACTAAACTCTAGGTATTGTGCCTAATTATACTTCCATGTTTTATTTGTTTGTTCATTCATCTTCTAGTATAAGATCTAGTTTGAATACTAAAGGTAACATCTTTTTGTATTGATGTTTTTCTAATTTTGCCTCATATTTTTGTATTCGTTAAATAGGTGTAAGATATGGTGAGATGAAAAGTATGATGTGTAATTTCTGAGATGAATATGATTATGGAAGATCCACAAAGGTAAGTAGAATAATTAGCTAAAGAATTTACAAATCAAACATAAAGGTGAGTAGAAGATGAAACATAGAAATATATATAGATCATTAAGATGAAATTTAGCAAGAGAAGGAACTAGAGTAGCCACCATTGATTGAATATTAATGGTTGTTGATTTATAGGGAAGTTAGGAAGGAATAATGGTTTATGTTTCATATTATATAGGTGGATTAAAACAAAAGGAATTTATACATAGGATAATCAACATGGAACTTTTTTTTGAATGGAAAACTCTTAGATAGGATAGTAAATTTATGTTTACATGAATGAAATTAAAGGTGATACAAATATTTGGTGGGATGACTTGTATAAAGAGAGATAGAGAAACCATAAATATAAGATCAACACATATAACAAGATGGATAAGAACCTATTAGATAGATTTTAGTCATGTCATGGAGGTGTCCAGGCGAGTGGATGAAGTGTCTTGATAGTCTAATTGTTAGTGTGATTGTCCTGGTATTCTTAAAGTAGGTTTGGTTGATCTTTAGTTTTGGCATGATTAAGGATGGGTTTGAATTATTGATCATGTGTTAAGGGTCCTATCGGAGGTCAAGGATGATTTGACAGCTTTTGGAAGTGAATGGTATTCAATTATGTTCATCTTATCATAGTTGGTTCTTTGATAGAAAAATATGAGTAGGTAGTTTACTGACATTACCATTATCATGTATCGATGAGTTAGGGGGATTCAGTCATATAGGTGTCATCATATTAGTCCCAATTTTCTATGATCCACATTTTAGGTCATGAAATTTAGTGAAGTAAAAGATATAACTGTGCAATGTTGGCTTCTAAGGTAGTTTGCAATGTTTTCTTATACTTAGGAAGACGATCATAGACCATCATGCAAACATGAATAAACCAAAAAATTTGTGCATTTATTTCAGGAACCCATAGATTCAAAAAAGATAAAAACATTTCATGGATATGTTGTCCTTAATGCCAAAAAGGTATCATGAAAATTTGGAGTCCTAAATTATTTTCTAGCTTGAGATATAAATCTTCAATGTTGCACTTGGAGACTATAATGAGCCAAAGACTCTCAGGTTAAATTACATTGAAGTCTAAGGTCATCTAGTTAGTAGCTATTAAATTTCATGTTAAATTTTAGATCTTGATCTAATTGTAAGTGTAAAATTCAATATGTCAAATAATTAACATGCTAGTGCAATGTGTCAGATTCACAGATCTTAGATATAAAATAAACAATGAACGTATGATCATGCAATCAGAAGATCAATAATGTGCATTAAATTCAATGATTCAAATGTTTATAATGAATATTGGGTATTCAAGTGGCAGAATCATGAGAGCTTAAATATTAGATCAATTGTGAATACTGCATAATCTAAACGCCTAGTTAATTGACAAAAATTGATGGAACATGTTAGTTTTAAATTATATAATGGCACTAAGATGATGACAAAGGATTGATGTTTAATATTATTCAAAGGTAAATAAAAATATAATCACAATTATATCAATGTTGAGTATTTTATAAAATATGTGAGGAAACGAGATGATGGAAACATGTTCAAAGTTTAACAAGTTGCTCACTAACTATTGGAATTTAGATATTCAAATTTATGAGAGAAGACTAGTTTGTAGTTTTTGAGCTATAACTTTTGATTCCAGATTAATTTATGATAGAAGACTAGTTTGTAGTTTTTGAGCTATAACTTTTGATCGTAGATTAATTTATTGACAAAATAAAAATAAAAGTTGTATATGACTTAAAGGAAAATCTATTGACTCAATTTAAAATGTCTGACTATACCTAAAATTATATATATTGAGCTCTAAAGTTGACTGTGTATTTGACCATGTTCTATAAGTGACCCAAGAAGGATATTTGAGATGTTCTTGATAGAATTTATATTTTTCAAGGAGACTTAGATATTAGAGAGTGTTTTACACTCCATCTGAATTATCTATATATATTTTAAAGGTTTTACCAATCAATATTCAATATGAATAAATGCTTATAAGTTGATTGTTTATTCATTCATGGTGTTCTTATGTATAGGGCTAATGTTTGACTAGATTGAGCATACACAGAGTTATGTAATGATGACTATAATATTTTGAGAATGTTTTAGGGGTCACTTGGCTTGAACCTATAAATTTTAAAGTGGTCTTGTACTTTTAATTTTCTTGTTTAAGTTCTAAATGGGTGAAGAGTTCTTCATGAGACCTATAAGGGATTCTAAGTCCTAATTAAATAGTGTAGGTAATTTAGTGTGACCCATAGTTGATATGGTCAACCTGCGAGAGTGTTAATGAGATATTTTATATGTATTAAGTGATAAGTCAAGTAATATGGCCAACCAAGAAGATAATAATAATGAAAACTCTATAAAAGGTGAAATTAAAGGTGGTTGTTTTTACACTTAGTATAAGAGGTGTATGTGAGTGTTGTAGAGAGAAGGAAAGAAGAAAGGGTATTTGACCAGTGGATGGGTTGTAGAGAAAATAAATTTAATTACTATGTGTATGACTTGTAAGTCATATTTTTGATGTCATAATTTTTCTCTTGTGGGTTTGAAGATTGAGGATGAGCAAAGATGTCTATAATGATCCAAAAGGTTTTTTTGGATGCCTTGAGTATGAGCAAAGGATAGATGATGAATATGTAATCTTGGCGATTGATTTGAGAGCTAGATAGGAATATGGAATATGTGTATGACCATTTGGTTATGTTATTAATATTATGATAGAGTTGTTGATGAGAAGTGTAGAGTAATCCAAAAGGTGGTTTTTGATGTTTATGGTTCTATGAAGAAGTCAAGGGGGCTTATATATATTATATCTCCATTATATTGGCAAACAATCAGTGTTCATGAAATGTTGATATCATAGGTGTTGAGAGGGTGCTCAACATATTGTTCATAATAACTTGACCGTCTTAGGGGTAGGTGCTCCTTGAGAATCAAGTGTTTCATTAAATTTAGGTCAGAAGAATTTGACCACTCTAGGGGCATGTGTTCCTTGTGGAATAGGTGTTCCACTAAATTCTAGTTAGAAGGACATGATCTTCCTAGGGGAAGGTGATCTTTGTAAAGAAGGTGTTTCACTTAAGTCTAATTTTTAAATTCTTCTTATGGGACAAGTAGTCCTTGTGTTTACACCTTTGAAAGTGGTTTTTATTCTCCAAAAGGGTTTCCCACATAGATCTTGTGTTATGTGTGCAATCTTGCATTATCTATTATTCATTGATATAAACATCATGAATGGCTGTATTAAATGCTTAGGCATTTAAAGGGTTTGGAAATTAAATGGTACTATATGCCACCACTAATTCACCCCACCCATCTCAGTGTTTTGTACTTTTAAAAATTAGTATCAGAGTAGGTCCTTTGGTAAGGGATTGACAACATGAAAGAGATCCAAGGTACAATATGGGTAACCATCAAATGTAAGGAGCTTTTTATAATAAGCAAGAACCAATGTTCAATGGATCCAATTATTCTTTTTGGAGTGCAAGGATGAGTACCTACACCTTGTCACTATGGTTTGACACTTGGCAGTCTGTTATAGATGGTTATTATGCACCTATTATTCCTCCATCTAGTGTTGTAAATAAGAATTTGTGGTATTTTAGAGACTAAATACACTAGGTTAATCCATTGTATATCTACCCAAGAAAAGTGGGATGAATTGAAAACTATTTATAAAGAAGATTCAAAGGTTATGTTCCAATGTTACATACTTACCGAAGACAATTTGAAAGCCTTACGATGAAGGAAGAAGATTACATGGCACCCTTTCTATAGATATTTGACGAGATTGTGAACATCATTAGAGGTTGAATAAGGTCTCTCTCTATCTCAATTTTGATTCAAAATTGTCAACTAAAGAATAAAGTCATGATCTTATTGAATTAAAGATGGATGAATTGCATAGCATCCTTGCTACCTATGAGATGAGAGTAAATGATGATATACCACCAAAGAAGGAATAAACATTAAAGATATAAATGAAGCCAAAGAATAAGTTATAATTTAATAAAATAAAGGAGGATGCCATATCTTATATTGATGAAGATTAACTAATTGCTTTGTTTACAAGAAAATTAAAAATAAGATCAGGTAAGTGTAATGTTAAACTACCCTTCAAATGCTTCAATTATGGAGAGGTAGGACATTTTTATAATATGTGACAACATAATCATATGAATAATGATGATTAAGAGCATGATGATGGAAAATATGAAGACATACAAGTATAATAATATGAATAAAGGGTTCAGAAAGTATGACAACAAGAAGAAGTCCTTCAAGAACAAGAAGAGTCTCTCCACCAATAAAGATTGTATCTCATGAGATGAGAGTGAAGATAGTGTCTCAGATTATGATCATGAAGATGATGGTCTTATTGAAGATGAATAACTATTCATGGTTCAGGAAGGAAGATGTTCATATCAAAATGAATTTAGATGGAGAGATTTAGATGATGATAAATATGAGGTGGAATATGAGATTGAATTGGTGAATTATCTTGAAGAACTAAGTATTGTGAATAAAATTAACAAAAATATGAAGTCTAGAATCAAAGACTTTGAAGAAAAATATAATATGTTTGAGGCAAGAATGAACCAAGACACCAAGAATCATGAAGATATAATCAAGCATCTCAGTTGTCAATTGGAAATCATTTCTATAGGCCTAAAATCTAAAGAAGATAAATGTTTAAGGTATGTAATTAAAAATGAGTCAATAAAAGTTAATTTAGAGAAGACATATATGATATGAAGTCATTTGTAAGATTTGGAAAGAACTCAAGTGATGTAGACAATATGATAAGTGATAAAAACATTCAAGTGATAGAACTAGTCTTTGATAAAAAGAAGAACCAAAAAATGCAATTCAAGAAAAGATGAAGACTAATGTAAATCAGACCTTGAAGGTTAAAAATAAATAAAATAATTAAGATTCTAGTAGATTGAAGACAAATTAGATTAGATAACAAAATGCCATGAGGTATGCAAGTTTTAATGGTTACTATAACACGTGTAATTATTCTGGGGATAGAGATAGAGATTGCAAGAGACTTGTTAAAAATGAGTTTACATGGAGCTATGATGGGAGTCATCAGTCACTAGTTGTGAATAAAGTTAAGTGCTTCAACTATCCTAGAGAGGGACATTTTGTTAAGCATTGTCTGAATAAGGTAAGGGAAGGTGAGTTTTCTTCATAAGGATTAATTTTTTTCAATTTTCAAAAGAGTGGACATATTAAAAAATTATAATCAAGAAAGGTAGGATAATCTTCTATAAAAAGGTATAATATGATTCAACTATCAAGAGAGAGAGGTCACATTGATAGATTCTATAAGCAAAGGCCTACAATATAGAATAGATTTAATCAAGATCCTAGAGTACAAGAAATAAGGAAAGCTAAATCATAGAAACTAAAGGTGGTAAGTATGAGTCATGATGAGTCTAGATATCTAAGTAATCTATTTTATATGGTGGACAATGTTGTAGAGGTTAAAGAGTGCTAAGGGATCTAAATGTCTACTCATGTTGTGAATGAATAAACCAAGCTTAAGGAGAAGCCCAACGTGTCGGTTGAGGCTAGTTCTAAGGTATGTGTCGATTCAAGTGAACATCCTATTGTTGTTGAGAATGTTTCATGCAAAGAACATCAATTATCAATACCTAATGATGAGGTTTAAAACTACAAGGAAAATTATTCAAATGAAAAGGTATGTCATGAATCTATGTTATCCCCATGTCTTGTCAATAAAATACTAGAAGAGAAGGAGAAGGTTGTAGTTTATGAGCACGTTGTTTCTCCTAAGCCTAAAAATAAGAAGAAGAAATGTTAGTAGAAGATGACTAAGGAAGAGGAGGAATATGAGGAGTTGTAGGCAGTTCCTAGTTTCTCATTGTTTTAAGGAAGCATGTGAAGTAGTGTGTCTCTACCTATGCTTCTTAGGAGACATATTTCTTATGGAGAAGCAAGTATGTTTGGTTAAGGTTAATTCAAGTACTTGGATCCTAAAGGTGATTTCCTATCATTTTTTAATGGATGGAGAAGTTATTCAAATATACAGAATGAAGACTAGAATGATATGGTGTCTAAGAAAAATGATTTTAAGTTCAATCAAAGTGCTTCTATATGCTTGTTTTGTCAAATAAAGTCTTTTACAACCATTTGTCTTAGGTGACCATTTTGGTCAACAATTTCTACCGAGAAGGAGTTTAAAGTGAAAATTTGATGTTTTCAAAGTATAAGAAGGTAAGATTTGGGTGTCTTTAGTAGAAAAATGTATGCCCAAGTAGAAAATATGTTATGGTGGTGTCATAATTACGTCATGGTATGTTTGTTTCCATTTTGTCTTGATGCTTGTTGTGTATGCTCAGTCTACGGAGTTAGATTGAAGGTTTGCATTTGAAAAAGGAGGATTTGTGAGTTTTCAAGATGATATTTTTACATGTAAAGATCTATTGACCTTATTCCAGCATGATCTAGGTGGTTTTGTGGTCTGAAGGTATGTTGAAGTCAAATTGGAGATTTTTTAGTGTTTTTGGTTTTCTCAATTTTGGCTTAAGAGCAAGCATGACTAAAATGGGTTATAAAATGTATAGGTTAACAAAGGATTGAATGATCAAATATTTTTCCATAAGTATGTGATGCTTATTTCCATTTGTGTAAGAAGTTTTAGAGGTGGGTATTGACCAGATGGAGATTTGTTGGCCTTGTTTGTTTTGAGATTCTAAGGTTTTTGGCCTATGCTAGAAAAGTGGTTTGCCTTATGAGTTAAGTTCTGAGGATTATTAATAGGTTGAATGGGACAAATTGGTTTTCAAATCAATATTCATTGATAATTGAAGGTTTTTGGTTTCCAAATTATTCATGATTTTTAAAGATAGAGGCCTAATTGGCTAATAGGTTTGTGAAGGAAGTATATTATAGAGAATAATCTCGGTGATGAAAATTTATGTGATTAAGTGATCATATGAAATTTCTCTATATATGATGTGTTAGGTCTTGAAGGTGTGTCTATTGAAAGATGTGTTCTTTCCAAGTTCCAGGTAAGGATACAAGGAGACTAGATATGCCTAGTGTGAAGAAGATTGCTTTTTGATCAATTTATCAAAAAGAGCATGGTATGAGTGTTTCAGTGTAAATTCTATGATTGGTTTAGAGAATGTTTCTTATTTGGTGAGTGGCATGAATTTTTATAAGTGGTCATGGATGTGGCTTGACAGAGAAGGCTTATAAGCATCTGTGGTGGTTCTTCATGATGTGTAGAGATCTGAAGATGCTCGAGAGGTTTAATAGATCATATATCCTGGGGGATTCCCTCTCATATGTTTACTGGTGAGTTTCATTATATTTCAATGACTTTGTGTGTTTTTTATTCATTCATTGTAGTGCTTAGTTGAAGAGAGTGTTGGTATGGATAAAGATGAAGCTGTCAAGGCAAAGATGAAGTAGGCTTAAGGTAAGGGGGAGTTTGTATCATATTTTAAAGGTGGTCCTTTCTTTTTAGTAGTATTTTTGGATCCTCGAGATCATTTTGTTCCCACGTTGTCATTATGTCAAAGGGGGAGAAGGTTCTTATTGTGAGAGTTATTGAAGACAGAGAATTAAGGTGAGTTTTATGATGGGTGTTGACATCAATGACAAAATGGAATATTATTGGAGAGGAATTGATGTCATGGAGGTGTCCAAGTGATTTGATAAATTTTCTTGATAGTCTAAGTGTAAATGACAAAGTGTGTAGTGTGTTTTTCCATGTATGCTTGAAGTAGGTTTGGTTGATAATTAGTTTTGGCATGATTAGGGATGGGTCTAAAGTATTGATCATGTGTGGTGGGTCTAATCAGAGATCAAGGATGATTTTATAGCTTTTGTAATTGCATGGTATTCATCTGATTATTCATTATGCTCATCTTGGAATTGTTGGTTCTGAGATTAAAAAAATCTAAGTAGGTAGTTTATTGATATCACCATTAAAATGTATTGGTGATTTAGGGGGATTTGATCATATGGGTGTGATAAAATTAGTCCCAATTTGATATGGTATATTTTTTTGGTCATGTGGTTGAGAAAATAAAAATATATTGCTTTGAAAATTTGGCTTGCCAGGCCCTTTGCAATGTTTTTCATACTTGACCAAACCATCACAAACTATCTTGCTGACATGAATGAACTAACAAGTTTGTGTATCTATTTTAGGCACCCAAAAATTGAAATGAGGTAAAATTATTTCATGGAGATGTTTTCTATAGTGCTAAGAAGGTAACCTAAATATTTGAAGTCCTGAAGTATTTTATATCTCGATATACAAGTATTCAAACTTGCACTTGTAGACTATGATGGGATAAAGACAATTAAATTAAAATATAATAAGTTTGAGGTTATTTAGTCAGTATATCTAACATTGTGTTTTAAATCATACATCTTGATCTAACAGTCCACGTAAAAGTTAATATATCAAAGAATGAATGTACTAGTGACATGCATCACATTCATCGAGCTTGGAGAGAAGATCAATGATGAGCAAATGATCATGGAGTTAGAAGATTGATGGTACATGGTAATTTAAATGAGTCAAATCTATGTAAGGCATGAAAATATTTCAAGTGGCATAATCATGGGATTTTAGAGCTTAGATCAATAGTGACCAATTTAAGATAAATACCTAGTTAATCTGTAGAGATCAATAGAGAGTGTTTATTCCAAATTGTCAAGAAGCAGTGAGATGCTATCAAGTGCTCAAGGTTTAACATTAAGAAAAGATAATGATTAGGATACTATAGAATATATATTGATGGTGTGTATTTTATTAAATATGTCAGGAGATGAGATGATGGAAACACGTTCAAAGTTTAACAGTTCCTTAGTGACTGTTGGAATTCAAATATTTAAATTTGTGAGGGAAGACCAACCTATAGTTTTTGAGCTATAAATTTTGATCCAAGATGAATTTATTGATGTAGTAAAATAACATTTATAGATGAATTCAGGGTGTATCCATTGAATCTTGTTATAATGGTTGACTATCCTTATAGTTGTAAATATTGAGATCCAAAGTTCATTGTGTTTGATAATGTTTTGGAAGAGACTGAAGAAGGATATTTGATTTGTTCTTGATAACATTTGGATTTTTAATAGGGGCCTAGATATTAGAGAGTGTTTTATACTCAATGAGGATTATATATATATATATATATATATATATATATATATATATATATATATATATATATATATATATATATATATAATGAAGGTTTGACCAATCCATATTCAATATGAACAAATGCTTACAAGTTAACTATTTTTTCATTCATGGTGTTCTTGTGTACAAGGCTAATGTTTGAGTAGATTGAGCATATGAAAAGGTGTGTAATGATGACTATAATATTTTGAGGATATCTAAATGGTTTTTTGGTTGGATATATGAATTTGGTAGTGGTAATGTGTTTCTAAATTACTCATTGAAGTGTTAAAAGGGTGAATAAGTCTTCATGATACCTATAAGGACTTCTAAGGCCTAATTGAAAGGCATCTATTTACGTGTGACCCACTGTTGATATAGACAACCTATGCGAGTGGTATTGAGATATATTATATGTCTTAAGGGCTAAGAAACATAATATGGGCAATGAAGAAGATAATAATCATGATGGATCAATAAAAGATGAAATCAAAGGTGGTGATTTCTAGACTTGGAAGAAGAGGTTTATGCAAGTATTATAGAGTGAAGGAAGGAAGAAAGGGTGTGTGCCCAATGGATGGGTTGTATATTAGAGAAGGTTAATGACTATGTGTATGAATTGTAGTTCATATTTCTAATGTCATAGTAGTACTCTTGCAGGTTTAATTATTTTGGATGAGTAAAGAGGTTTAGAGTGATCTAGAAGGATGTTTTGGATGCTTTGAGTGTGAGTGAATGATAGATTATGACTATGTTAGCTTGGTCATTTATCTTAGAGGTATGTCAAAGTGTGGAATATGTGTATTAACATTTGTTCATGTTGTTCATATTGTGATAGAGTTATTGTTTAGAAGTTTAGAGTGATCTGAAAGGTGGTTTTGGATGTTTATGGTTGTGTGAAGAATTGAAGGGGGATGACATATATTATATTTCCATTAGATTGGTAGGAAATCATTTTTTATGAGATGTTCATATCATATGTGTTGGGAGGGCGCTCAACAAATAGACCAAAAGGACTTGACCATCCTAGGGATAGGTGCTCCTTATGAAATAGGTGTTTCATTAAATTTAGTTTAGAAGAACCTGACCATCCTAGAGGAAGGAGCTCCTTATGGAACAGGTGTTTCACTAAATTATAATTATAAGGACTTGACCATCCTATGCTAGGTGATTCTTGTAGAATAGGGGTTTCACTAGAGTCTCATGTTTGCATACTTCTTATAGATTGTAGTCCATATGTTTATAGGATTGATAGTGGGTTTTATTCACCAAGATGATTTCTGACATAGATCTTGTGTTGTGCGTGTGATCTTGTGTTATTAATTATTAATTATTATAAGCATATTGAATGCTTCATGAATTGTTGCATTGAATGGTTAAGTATTTGAAGGGTTTGTAAATTGATTTGGATTATTTTTCACCACTGATTCACCCCCCCCCCCCTCAGTGGTTTGTACCTCTAGCATAACCTAAGAGATAAATTTCTTCATGTGGATTATGCACAAACCATATACATAAGATTCAAAACATTAATGAAAAAAGGATCATAGTATACAAGAGCATACATATGGTTTTTACAAGTTTTCTATATGAGTGGAACATGATGAAATAGAGTAAGTGAGGGTTATAAGGTATATAAATTGTTTAATGTTTTTTATTCAATAGGAATTAAGCATGTATATAATACTTTGCATTGAGGAGGCTTCAATTAGATTTTAAGGATGAATAGAAATAAAATAGAGTAACTTTTATAAGATCAATTGGGACATGAAAAGGAGAATATCCTCCCATAAGGGGACTAGGTGGGTTTAATTCCAATAGAGGAGAATTTTCCCATGGTGTATAAAATCAAGAAGATAATAGACAAGGGTTTCAATAATAGTAAAGATGAAGATGATTTTAGATAGGACATTGATATTTTTTTGCTAAAGTGTGGTTTCAAAAATAATGCATGCCTTATGTTTGTTACATATGTTGATAACAAAGTAACAATGCATTTGAGTTTCAACACCATCATGAAAAAGAAAGGAGGTAAGAAAATTATCCTAGAAGGATTTTAGTAGAGGCCGAGATAGAAGAACAAAATATAGAATTTTAAATAATAAAAATTGTATAACATCTCATGATGAGGAGAATAGTGATTGCACTATGTAAATAACAAAAGTAAAATGATAAAGGTGGTGTTGCATGACTTCTAATATTTTTTTTTAGAATAAGGTGAAATTTAAGAGGTAAGGTATGAAAAGTAATTATAGATAGTAGTAATAGTGAAAATATGATTTATAAAAAATGGTAGAGAAGCTAGGTTTTGAATGTGAAACACATCCCTATCTTTAAAATGTTTTATGGTTTAAGAAGGAAAATGAAGTTAAAATAGATAAAAAGTGTTTGATCAATATTTTTATAGGAAAAAAATGCAAAGATGAAATATGGTGTGATGTTATTCTAATGGATGTGTGCCATGTGTTTTTGGAAAGGCTATGGAAAGATGACAAAAAATTAATTCATGATAGATTAAGTAGTACATATACTTTATTTAGAGGTGGTAAAGAGGTAGTTTCATTACCTTTTAAATTAATATGACTATTAAAAAACAAACTATCCACAAAATAATTTATCAAAGACATGAAGATTAAAAGTTAATATTATGCATTAGTAAAAAAAAAGACACACAAGTGATGCAAATATCAATAGAAGTAGTATAAGCATTACAATAATATGAAAATGTTATACTTGATGAGTTAGTATATGGTTTAATACCAAATAGAAACATTATGTGT